>PVLD010004923.1:0-118873 GCA_004027595.1 Dinomys branickii
GGCTTTCCCACGTCTCGCCCCGGCAGCCTGGTCCACCCTACCACATCTCCCCCGGCATCTCAGAGAAATACGCCCAGTTTAAACTTCCCAGCCGAGGTCCCGGCATTCACGCTCGCCAAGTCTGTCTCGAGCTGGTGGTGTTTATTAAGGAGGTTCGCTCCCTTGCTGCTCACCTGGTCGCCATCTTCCCCGGATCCTCCGAAAGTAACTTTTTAAAAAATACTATAAATACTAATGGGTAATCAGAGTAGAAAACAAAAATACATCAAAAGAAAGCCAGGCATGGTCGTGTACGTCTCTAATTCTAACACTTGAGAGGCTGAGGCAGGAGGATTGCTGCAAGTTCAAGACCAGCCTGGGTTCCATAGTGAGTTTAAGGCCAGCCTGAACTATATAGCATGACCCTGTCTCAAAAAAAAAAAAAAAAAAAAGTCAAAGGAAATACTCCACCCAGAGCCATCCACTGTTAACATTTTGGTGAGTTTCTGGGTCTATAAAAATATAGGTTTTTTTTTTTTGAGACAGGATCTTGCTATATAGTTCAGACTGGTTTTGAACTAACTATGTAGCACAGGCTGGCCTCAAACTTGTGGCAAGCCTCCTGCCTCAGCCTCCTGAGTGCTGCGATTATAGGTGTGCCACCACATCCAGCAAAACATAGTTTTTAAACTTGAATTATTTTTCTCCTCTATGAAATACCTTAAGTTTTAATTACTACCACTTCATAATTTTCTGTCAGTGAAAGGTGCTCAGATGCTGTTTGGACTCGTTTGTACTGAGCTCTGCTCCTGCCCTCTGGATACCGAATATGCTCCATAATCACAGTCTCAGGAAGTACAAGATGATTTGGCCTGCCTTTGACATAGTACAGATGGGGTTGCCGCATGCAGGAAGGTGCAGTTCAAGGACTTTCTACTCCACTGAAAACATGGCAAATCTAAAAACAGCCTCTCACTGCCAAGTTCCCAGCAACTTTTCTTCTCCATTCCTCTAAAGGAAGATCTTTGAAAACCTCTGTGCTCCGTTCATTCATCCCAGTAACAAAACAAGAGTAGGTAGAGGTAAGAAAGTGACCCGGAACAAATAGATGTATAATGACTCATGGTCTTGTTTTGGTCAAATATTTACAATACATGCATCATACATACACAAACACTTATTATACCTGCCAAGCCCTGGCTATTAATTCACATGCAGTGTCGGATCACACACACAGGCCTGCATCGACCGCCAGCGAAGTAAGAATCTATCAGAGGACAAGGAGATTAGAGTGCACCCCTGACTCAGTCTCTCCTTGGCAGACAGGATAATGCTGTTTCCCAGCCAGGGGATGGCTGGGGTGCTACGAAACAGCTGGCTGCACTGGGATCTGACTGCTACAACTGTAGAAAAGCAGCACAGATTAAATTGTTGAGCATAGTACAGCGCAAGGTCTCTGGTTAGAAGCTCTTGCTATTAGAGGTGTGTTAAAATCATGGCTACCTAGAAGCTTGATCGGCTCCAGACTCCAACCATTATATTGGACATCACCTCCTAGATCTCCAAGTTTCACAGTTTATTGTACTTTTAGGTAAATACAGGATATCAAACTTAGCCAGGTATGGAGGCGCACATCTGTAATCCCACCACTTGGGAGGCTGAGGCAGGAGGATCTTTGTGAGTTTGAGGTCAGCCTAGGCTACAAAGTGAGCTCAAGGCCAGCCCGAACTGCATAGCGAGACCTTGTCTCAAAAAAAAAAAGATACACACAGAGATAGCAAACTGATAAGATAAAAGCTGATTTGGCTCAGCATCCCTATTATGTCCATTAGATCATTTTTAAAAATAGAATCTACCTCATCACATTTAAAAATGTTTAGATTCTACAAAAATCCTAAAAGAAGGATTTTCATTCCCTAATCAGTAAGGTACATGAAAAAAATTGTAGACCCAAATTCCTTTGCTTCTTAGTAGTAACCTTGTATCTTAGATTTCCATTTGGGAATTCCATCTGGGGTTCTCAGTGTTGGTTTCCAATGGATTTAGATGGATGGAAACCAACGGGTACAAAATTATAGGAAATAATCAAGGAATAACAAAACCCACCAGTAGTGACAAGCCTTGGCCATAGATAAAGAAGTATCCAATCCATAGGATATTCAATCATTTACGCATTGAACATGCATTGAGTGCATAGTGTGCCCCGGGCAATGGGGATGTAACCCCAAACAGACAAGCGGCTCCTGACGTCATGCAGCCTGATTTCTATTAGAAATGGAGCCTGGCAGTCTTGGAGGGGGGATGCTGGCTGCAAGACCAGCGAACGCAGAAGCCCTGAGGTGCAAATGTCCTGTAGCAGATCAAGCAGTCCCGTTTGAGGAACTGAAAGCCAACGCAGCTACCAAAAGCAACCTAGATAACAAATACCAGCTAGAGCATGATGAATCCCCAAGACAGACACTGGCAATCCTGTGGGAGTTCAGAATCAGGGCACTGATCGCCCCGAGCCAGAGATTAGAAACTAGTCTCAGGGAAGTGTTGGACACACGGAGGAGCAGCAGGGTGTGGCCATGAAGAGCACGAAGAACATGCCCAAGAGGGGGACGAGGGGACAGGTTCATGCTGAGCTCTGCTGTGGAATTCCAGGGAATGGGAAAGACCCTGACTCTGGATGGCTGAGGGCCACCAGCACACAGTGAGGAGTCTGAGCCAGAAAATCCTGAAAAGGGAGACCAGTGTTTCCACCAGGGCCATGCTGAGAACGGTAAAGCTGGCAGTCCTTCAGCCCTGGGACCTTGAAAGACCTTTCGCACAGCTCAGTGGAGACCACGGCTTGCATGGGGACAGCCGTGTGTACCTCAAACTCAGGCTGAGCAGCTTCGCCTTCCCCTCCTACTTCCAGGACCTGGCACTGGGTGGAGTTTCCAGCCTCACCCAGCAGCTGCCAGAGCCCCCCGCCCTCTTCCCTGATTACCAGCTGCAGATGTCATTACGCAGCACAGCGATCACTGGGTCCAGCTTTCTAGGCTCAGCCCAGGTGGGCAGGCAGCGCCCTCTCCCAAAGCTCTGAAGGCAAGGAAGGGGCTGCCCTGCCAGCCCCGCTCTGGAGGACGAAGGCGCTTCAGAGCAGGAGCCCTGTGTAACCCTGGTGACCAAGGGGAGGTGGAGCACAGGTGACTCTTACTCTCTTGTAATCATTTCCTTTCCTAATAACCAGCACAGTGTGAAAGAACCCTTAGGAAAGTAGAACGCGTGCCCGTCCCTATGATTCCAAAACTCTGAGAGGCTGAAGCAGGAGGCTCACAAGCCTAAGCCCATCCTGGGAGACTCAGTGAGACCCTCTCTCAAAATTTTAAAATTGTCAAAAGGACGAGGGATTTACTGAGGTACAAAAGGCCCTGGGTTTAATCCCCAGCAGCAAACACAAAAACAAAACCAAGTACAGTGAACCAAGACCTTGAAGCAACTCCCCCGCCTCCCCCCACCACCAAAGATCCCCCCTAGAAGCGGGCAGAGCAAGAGGCAAGGACATGCTATCCTTTCAGGATAGGCGGGACACCCGTGGACAGCCCGAGGAGTAACTGCAAGGTCCCACGCGCAGAAGCGGCAGCACCTGGCCTTGGCTGTTCACAAAGCTGCTGGAGACCATTTCAAAGTCCGGATGCTCAGGGCTCCAGCCCCATTAAACCAGACCAGCTGGTCTCCCCTCGATGACCTAGACCTCCCGGCGGTTTCTTCTTCCAAACAAACCTCAGCATGAGTGCAGTCCCTCCCCACAGCAGCCCAGAGCGCTGCAGATGCCCACGCGCAGGCGCACTGGGGCTATCCGGGACTGCGGCTCGAGTTCCCAGAGAACGTCTGGCCGGCGGCCTGGCCAGTTGGCTCCAGGAGGACGAACCTTTCATACTGTTTTTAGAATGTGGGGGATTTATGGCCACGAGTGACTTGTACCGACCCAAGGGAAACCATTGAGGGATTAATCTAATTAAACAAGGACAAAAGAATAAATACAGACTGGGCTCTGACAAAACAACGTTGCTGTTTTCCTGGCAGTGGCCACTTCCATTTGAAACAAGTACAGATGTTTTTTTGGATGATTCCTTCTGCTCTTGAAAAACAGCACTTTTTTTTCTCATAGCCTGGAAGGATTTTTACTGAAGGGTGATTAAACCAGCTGAGGGGATGGGAGAGACTTAGTCTTCAGTGCTCCTGGTACCCAAGGGCAGCCTTCCACCTCCTCTTCCTGGTGACCCTACCACGGCTGTGACTTCAGCAAAATGTCACTTCTCCAAGTTCACTGGGATTAAGGCTCCTGGAGCACTACAGCACTTGCACATGGTCCCTGGTATTGGAAGGACTTGGTCACAGGGGACCATCAGTCATACTCTTGCTGCTGCCTGAGGGGCCTCCATAATAGCGCCTTAGCAGACACGGTTGTTATGCCTGGACAGTCTTCTTCCGGGCCAGCCTGGAGCACTGCCTCCTTGAATGAATGTTCCTGGGCAGAAATGCGGCCACTGGTAAGGAGCCTGAAATAGCTTTTACTCTCCCTTTAGCAAAGATAAATATTTTGAGCAGCTAACTTTTTTACTGTGAGGTGGAAGTTGGCAAGAGAAACTTGGAAGCTACAGGCTTTGTCCCTCTCCTACACCCTTCAACTCCAATCAGTTCTCAGGTCCTGTTGGCCTGCTTCTCTTCACTTCTCCTGACAATCTGGAGCCATTATCATCTCTTGACCAGACCACAATGGTAACCTCTATGACAGTGAAGCTGAATTGTCAACTTGATTGGCTTGAGAACTCTGGTGATCAGTGAAGCACATTTCTGGGTGGGTCACAGAGGTGTGATCTTGGGGTCTCTAACTCATCCCTGGTCCCTTTCTCCCTGGCTCTCTTCTCCCTTCCTCTGATTCCTGGCCACAGCGAATGGAGAAGTTCTGCTCTACCATACCTTCCAGCCATGTTTCTGCCTTGGAGCCAGATAACCATGGACTGGACCCTCTGAAACCATGTACCTAACTGACACTCTCCCCTCCTTAAGTTGCAAGTGCTGGGTATTTTGTATCACCAGTAAGAATGCTGAATAATACAACCTCCAAGCTTGTCTTCAGGGTTCCCCTAAAGCCAGAGTAAAATTTGTAATGACTTCTTACTGCTCTAGAATGAAGTTCAAAACTTCTGATGTATCAGTTGGAGTGATGTATGATCCATCCCATCACCTCTCCAGTCTTATTTCATACCTCCTCTTGTTTTCCCCCTCTATACTTTTCTTCCTGTTGTCCAAAATGAGTCTTATTCTGCTCCAGGACCTTTGCACATGCCATTTCTTCTACCCGCAATATTCATGCCCCTGCCTTGCCTTCTTTTCACCTAATTCTCATATACCCTTTAGGATTCAGCTTAAGCAATACTTTCTCAGGGACCTCTTGCCTGTCACAAAGGGTCAAGTCCTTCTTCACAGTTTCTTTATGTAGTGCTTACCCCAATTATAATTTAATGCTAATTTCCAACTGATTATTTCATGTCTATTCCCCCTGCCACATGAAGGCAGCCATGTCCTCATGAATATTTGTCTTGCCTAGCACTCTAGCCCAATATCCAGCTTGACGCCCAGCATGTGCTCAACTGAATATTTGCCTGTGATTGAGTTAATTAATCTATTTGTTCATTCATGAATCTCTTCAAAAAGTACTGGGAAAACAACAGTGAATAAAATAAGCCATAATCTCTGGTGTGTTGGAGCCAGCTCTCGCCAATTCACGTGAACAGATGACTCACTTCTCACCCACTCTGCATTCAACAAAGCCAAGCCGGCAGCATGGCCTGGCCATGGCAGGGGTGTTTACACCATGGAAATGGGCGAACACTACAAGCAGAGCTTCTTTTTCTTCCTAGAGAGCTGGCTGTTGCACATTTACCAGCACACCACTGACAGGGACCAACAATAACTGAGATAAATATGGAAAATTTACAGTGCATCTTGTAATGAGGTAAGGGCAGTCAGAAGGGTTGACAGAAAGCCCTCCATCTGAACCAGTGTGACCGAAAAGTGGCTTCAATGAGTGTGCACAGAGCTGAAGAGGTGGTAGAGATGCAGTGAGAGCATCATAGTTGGAGAAAAGCGGAAAGAGCAGGGTGAGGCAGGCAAGTGGAAAGAATATCAACTTTGGAGCCGGGGATGGCCCCCAGTGGGGTGAGCTCTGTGACTTCAAGTAAGCGGTCTTCATGAGCTTCAAGTGCCATAGAGGGATTGGAGATTAAGTGGAGAGGGTATCTTACTTACAGGGTTAAGTGAAATAATATAGGTGGGAAAACATCCGAGGCACAGTAGGCTCTGAGCGAATGTTAGCCTCTTTCTCCTCTCATAACTCCAGGGATGGGGAGGGAGAAGCCTCTCTGGCCTTGGGTCAGGAAGATGAAAGGTTCATAGAAGCATGAGGGAGAAGTGAACCTCTGAATTTTGCCCATATCACAATTCTAACAAAGATGGTTTCATTCACTGGATACCTTTGAAAACTGCAAACATGGAGATTTTACCTATCAAAATTTTGTGGTTGCTGTTGTTTTTTGAGACAGAGTCCCTCTGTGTAGTCTATGTTGGCCTTGAACTCACTTTGTAGCCCAGGCAGGGAACTTGTGATCCTCCTGCCTCAGCTTCCTAAGTGGTGGGATTACAGGCATGCACCCCCATGCCTGCCTGGCTGGATTCAAAAAAACTTTTAAAGCATCTTTGACTAATTTTTTTTTTTTGGCTAAATTGACCCAATACAGCAAAATAGGCAGTTTTGAAGCTTGTAACAAAAGATCTGGCCAAATTCAAGCTACGCCTTGCCAGACAGAGGGCCACACAGCCAACAGTCTGCAGCATTCATTCGCTTGATTCTTTCTCTCGGTGCAGAATTTTATGAGGGATGGTGACTGTAGCAGCTCAGTCTGGCCAGGTGAAATTAAGTAGTAAGGACTGCCTAGCTAAGAGCCCCAAATCTGTGCCACCTTCTACCCGCTGTATGTCCCCGGAGGCTGCATGCACCCTAGATTCACTGCCTTTCTTCGTTAGTCATCTCCACACCCTGACTCTGGGTCCCAGTCCAGGGAACTCGGGAAACCTTCATCTGGATGCACTGGCGGAGGGGCGCCCGGGGCAGAGACTGTGGCGCGCAGCTGTCATCATTCAGGGCTGAATCAGAGTTCCTATGGACTTTTCAGAATTTTAGACAAGCCATGCTGCGTGCTATGGACACCACTGCCAGTTTTTCTCCTCTGGAGTTAAAGCAGATGAACACCTCTAACAAGACCCTCTCTTTTTATAGCTCCTGTTATGACCTAACCCAAGATGTAGAAACCGGCGACTGTTTATCACAGCAAGAAAGCAGATGTGTTACTAGAGCTGAGATCTCACTCAGGTGGGGGGGGGGGTCTCTGCCCTCCCTAACACAACGCTCACTCAAGAGTTGGGGGTCCACAAACACACACAAACCCCAGGCCAGCGTTCGGGGGACCATCCCCTTCCTTTCACCTTTCACGGAGTCTGAGGTCACTAATCCTATTTTGAGAGCTGCAGTTTGGATTGAAAGACTTGACAGTAAATGTGAGTCATCCGCTCTGCACTTCCCGGCCGCAAAGAACAGAAAGGAACCCGGCGTCGCAGAGAAAACAAACCTGTCCTCAGGAAAACGCCAGCTGGAGCGGCTCTCTTCTCGCTACGTTTCATTCTTTCTCAAGCAATTCTCCTACTCGGTAACATGACTCGGTTTTTTTCTGGAGACGGGCAGAGGAGGAATCGGAAGGGAATGCCCAATACAAGGCCCTGAAACGTAAGTAAATCTCACTGCACGAGGCTGATGAAAATAATCAACGAGGAGTGCTTTTCGGCTCCCAAGGCTGTCACATCCTTACGTTCCTGATACAAACCCCTCGTGAAGGGGCTCCCCGGGAGAGATCTGGTTTAAGACATCTAAGTCCATGGTCTTTAAACCAGAGTGGACACAGCATCCCCTGGGGCTGTGAAGATGCAGGCTACTCGGCCCTGCCCCATAGGTCCTGATCAGCGGCATTAGCCTAGGCAAGGCTAAATTACCCAGACCGGGCTGTACTATAATTGTGATCCTCCTGCCTCAGCCTCCCCAGAGTGCTGGGGTTACAAGTGTGCAAGACCATGTGCGGCTGGGAATTTGCTTTTTTTTTTTCAGGGAACAAATTCCCTGCAAGGTGACACATTTTCGGAGCCACTTGTCTAGGTGCTGGGGAAAATACCAAAGCATAAGAGAAGCTGTATGAGGTTCAAGCTCACATTCCCATGGGTGTATTTTTTCATCACTGGCATTTCTCTCTACGCATATTTAGTCAGTTGTTCTCCCACCGGCCCCGCTTACCCCAGGTTCCTTCTTTTTTATACTCCGTGCGCCCAGAGGCCTTGCAGCCTCGGGTCACGGTCAGGAGAAAGGCGAGGCTCAGCGAGCCATCTGCGCATGTGTTGCGCAGGCGAGCAGGGTCACTCCTCGCCTCCGCAGCACGGCAGCTGCTGTTTGCGTGCATGAGGCTCATTCGCTTTTCCACTCTTGCTCCACTCGGGGAGGGTGTGGCTACCAGGCTGTCATGGTGCACTGACCCTGACCTCTGCTTTCCACACCCCTTTCCTCCCTCCAGGATGCTTTCCAACATCATGGCCTGTGATCACCACCAACCACGTCCAGCCCAGGCTTTTCCATGACCTCTAAGCTGCCTAGGCTGCACCCAGCCACATGTGTGGCCTCCTCGGACTCAGCAGTTCACCCCCAAATCCGCGTTTCCTCTTCCTCTCCCAGCCTCATCTTCTGTTCCCTTATTTTGCCTGGAGCTGCAAGTGTTGCTGTGGTCTCCGAATTAATTCTGTGTATTTCTGCAGAAGCACTGAATTGAAGGAACCGCTCTAAAGTATAAAGTGGTGGCGCACGCCTGTAATCCCAGTGCTCGAGAGGCCAAGGCAGGAGGACCACAACAAGTTTGAGGCCAGCCTGGGCCACACAGTGAGTTCAAGGCCTGCCTAAGCTGCATAGGGAGACCCCGTCTCAAGGGGAGGAGGGTATGCAGCTTTCAAATCCTATTCTCCGCATGTAGATCACAGGGGAAGCCAAAATCTGTTTCTTAGGTCTCAGATGTTGGGAAATATCCTAACAGTGTCCCTGGCCCATGGAGGAGAATTCCCAGGAATGAAGAAATGAATAGCAATATCTTTGGCGCACTCTGGCTCCTAATCTAGGGCATAGTGTCGCCAGCCCCAATGCAGTAAACTGGCTGTGCGCGACCTCTGTCCAGCTCCCCCCAACCAAAAGCTTGAGAATCCAGCGGCGCCATCATCTGTCCCAGCGCCTGCTCTTCCCCACTGGTGCCCTAAACAAGCTATTCCAGCCGGCAGCGCACTGCGCCCCAGGGCGCCGCCTGCTATCCCTTTTCTTGCAGTGTTGTCTGAGCAGCGTTTGCTCTGAGTTATACAGGCCAGCTTTACCGAGGTGTAATTGGCATCCAATAAGAACGTATACGCACAGTGTGCAATGTATAAACTGGATGTATGGACCGAACGTCACCACAGTCAAGGCACAGAGCACAGCCATCACCCCAAGGTCCCCCTGCAGCTCTGTCATGAGTCACTCCTCCGCCCTCTCTTCAGCCGCAGACAACCACAAATCTGCTCGCTGGCATTAGGGACTCGAAGCTATTTTTCTAAAATTTTATCTCAAGAGAATTACAAGCAGGTATCAGCCTGGTATCCACCTGCCTGCTGATGAAGAGGTGCCACCGAGGGGGAGGGTGTGTGTATGTGTGTTACCAGGAGTCGAACTCACAACCTCGACCTTGTGAGGCAGGCACTGTGCCACTGAGCTATATTCAAGGCCCACCATTGAGTTATTAAGTTATTTACAATCTATAATACAGTGTATCCTCCATTTACTTAGGTCTCCTTTATCTCAAAACTCTTTTTGTTCTTTAGTGTATAGATCATACACATCTTTTAAAATTCATCCCTACTTTACATACTTTATGCCATTGTAAGTGGTACTTTTAAAAATATCAATCTCTTACTTTCATTACCAGCATACAGAAATACAATAAAATAATTTGGTATATTGACCCTTTACCTTACAACCTTGTTAAATTTATCAGTTTTTAAAAAGATTCCTTTAGTGATTTTTTTACATAGGCAATCACATAATCTAACAATTTCCTTTCCTTTCACAGATTTTTCCAAAATCCATGTGACTTCTAAATCCTTTCACTATCATTCACCTTTGAGTATGTTAACTGTAGGTTGTTCTATAGACGCTGTTTATTGGGTTGAGGCATTTCCTTTTTACTCCTACTTTGCTGACAGTTTTATTATGAAGGAGTTACATATTATCTCCTACTCTTTTTGCATCTATTGAGATGATATTTTTCTTTTAGCCTGTTAATATGATGCATTACATTGATTTTTGAATATTAAGCCAATTTGAATTCATGAGATAAATAATTTTTGGTCTTGATGTATTATTATTTGACAAACTATTATTGGATTCGACTTACTAAGTAGAATTTTTGTTAAGAATTTTTGCATGTAAATTCATGAAGGTTGTTAGTGATAGTTTTCCTTCCTATCTCTAATAATGCGACCGTTTTTCTGGGTCATGCTCCTTGTTTAAATTAACATAAAAGCTATTACATCACTTCTGTAGCTTGGAAAAAGCACTGCCAGGAACATTTCCAAAGCACATGAGCAATAAAATGCATTGAGTGTGGTTACTGAGATAGAAAAGAGACTGAGAAAGAAATCTGTATAGGTTACATTTTCTGCCAAACGAAGTTTTATAATAAATGTTGCATTTACACAGCTTCCAGATAAACGTTCCAAGAGGGAGGGGAAATTCCTTACTTACAAGGTGTATAAGGACACACAGGCATGTGCAGAAGGGGCACATTCCAGCAGAACGCAGTAGTACACACCTGTAACCCCCACACTTGAGCCCAGCCTGGGCAGCTTAGCAAGACCCTGTCTCAAAAACCAGAAGAGAAAGTGCTGGGGATGCAGTTCAGTGCTAAAGCCCTGGGTTACTTCCTCAGTGCTGAAAAGAAAAAAGAAGGGCACGTGTCATGAAATTTTCTTGTCCCCATCCTTTTTTAAGTGAGAACAAGGAAGGACATTAACTTCTATTGTCCTAGCACTACATTAATGTTTCTGCATAAATGGTACTGGATACGGAAGATTTTCTGAAAGGCAAAAAGAATCCATAATGTTGACTCCCAGTACTGTAATTCCAAATTGCCCATATGAGCAGACTCTGGAAAGTAAGATTTTTTTTTTTCTTTTTTGTCTTTTGAGACAAGGTCTATGTAGTTCAGGCCAGTCTTGAGCTCTTTGTAGCCCAGGCTGGCCTCAAACTTGCAATGACCCTCCTGCCTCAGCCTCCTGAGTGCTTGAATTATAGGCATGCGCCACCATGCCTGGCTGGAAGGTAAGATTCTTTAATGCTTTTCATCTAAAGCACTGATCTTGCAAAGTAAGACTCTTTAGGGCACTTCCTTTAAACAGAAGGGCACCCAAAAGAGGGTTACCTGGACAGGGAAGAGACCCCAAACCAGGGCATCTAAAGATGGGCTTATACTTCCCCTGAAAAGAAGATTAATGAGGATGAGCGGAGTGGCTGGAATAACATTTTTAATAACGGAAAGGCTTCTTCTTATTTGGACTAATAAACAACTTTGGATATATAGCTTCAGATGGCAGAAATAGGATCAAAGGCAGAAATTACAGTGAGTAGGATGTGTGCTCACCCAGGCCACCCAGGATGGATGGATAAAGGATGACCTTGTTCTTAGGAGCCATTGCCCCTCGGGAACATGGGTAGGGGACAGAATTCTAGGGCCCTGTAACAGAGGGAGTTAGACGTGGGAGAGAAAAGGTCCATCACCGCACAGAGAATCTGTGGATCAGCTGTGCCTGCCTCTGCTCTGCACACAGGCACGAATGAACAGAGAGCGGTGGGTACACACGCCATACACACGTGCAGTGTGTGTGTGTTTGAAGGCAGCTGCCCGAGAGGCCTCCTTCTCACACTCACTTTGCGCAAGGACAGCTGTTGGCAGTGGACTAGGAGAACCAACAACCAGTTGCACATGTGTCCTGGTGAATCCCTTCTGGTCTCACGACCTCCTTATGGGCCGTGGGCCTGTCTGTCCTAGGCTTGGGGAGGGTGCCCTGGTTGCAGGCCTACCCAGCTGCCATCTGGGGGCCCTCAAGGATCATGGGATGGAATCGAGCAGTGGCTAAGAGGTAGGACAGGACAGGATTTGGACGCTGGTTCTTTTCCCTTTGTGTACAATGGGAGTGATAAATGCTACCATAAGGACCGGTTTTGAGACAACAGATGCGATGCACCCAGGGAGCTCCAGGTGCACAGTAAACCCAGAAGTGGCTGTGGTTAGCTCTGCCCGTGTGTCCTGTGCAAAGTGGGGTGTGGCTGCAGGCACCGGTGGCTCTGATGACCTGGGGGAGGGTGATGTTTATTTCATTCACCCCCAGGCAAGAGCGAAAGCTGCAAAACATTGCAGCACTGCTGCCTTGTTGGCTTCCCGGGGCTGCACATGCTGCTCGGTATATCATCTCTTCTCACCCGCAGGCAGGAAACACAAAGTAAATGAAACAATCAATGCACATAGAAGGATGGCTGCCTCCCATCACGGCAACCATCCAACTACACCCAGGACGGGAAAAGAGAAACAGAAACAGCCACATTGAGGGTCTCTGGTGGCATTAGGGACAGGTCCTCTGCTTTAGACAGAGGTTGGGGTGGCCTGGCTTTAACTGTCCACTAGAGCAACACAGGGCCTGCCGAGGCCCTTGAGGTAAGAAGTATCTGTCACTGCCCTTCCCGATGTACGGGTGAGGAAACGAAGGAGTTCGAGGGACCGGCTCCCAGTGAGGCAGCCGCGTCTGGCAGGTGATAATGTCAGGAGCCAAAGGGTGACCGGGAGACAGCAAGGTCCTGTGCTCCTCACAAGCCTCGGGTGTTCTAACTTGAGAAAGGCAGAAGAGTGATTAATACGATCTTTCCCTGATGGAGAGGCAACTGTGCACCTACTAAGCTACGCAGCCTGCTGCTACCGCAGGCTCGCCAGTGGGCTGGCCAGATGGGACACCCTGTCCCAGCTCCTTCCCTTCGCCCCAGGCCAGGCCCCCCCCAAGGCCTCCTCACTGCCTGGGACTATTGACCTCAGAGTGTAGCCACAGGGCTCAGAAGCTCTTTGAAAAGCCACACCAGTTGGCTCAGACTCTGAGATGCGCCTAGGAGTGGCTTCGTGGCTGGTTCTCAGGCCTGGACTCCGGTCTCTGCTCCACCTGGGCCTGCCTGCTCTCCCCGAATCCTGGGTCTACAGCCCAGGCTTCAAGGTCTTCTGCGTCCAGGGACACCAGAGCCTGCGTGGGATGGGGCAGGGCTGCTGCTGAGTTCAGAGGGATAGCTTTTTGTGGTTTTAGCTGGTGTGAGAATTCCTCTGGGTGGACTAAGGCAGCCCATAGAAAATGCATCCTGGCAACTGCCCAGCTCCCAGCCAAGCTCTGGAGATGAGACAAGGAAAGGAATTCCTTGTGCTGCTAAGAAGGGAAGGGTGGGGGGCGAAGAGGATGGACCAGATGGCGGGAGGCTGGGAACTTAGAGGATGCTAAGGAACTCAGGTTGTCTGCTGATGGGTAAGGTGATGCGAGGTGGTCTTTCCCAGGCTTCTGGGTTCTTCAGTAAGCTCTATAAAATCCACAAGTATTCGCTGGGAGTGATTTTTGGAGTGATTTTTGTGGTGGGTGCTGAAGAAGCGTCAGAAGTCAGAACTTTGAGTGGGAGATGAGGGTGATACCTGCTACACTGAACCTGGGTCCTGTGGTCTGAGAGGGACCCCACAGCACAGAGTCCCCAGACCCTTAGAGTCTGGAGGGCTCCAGAGCCACAGAACTAGAAGGAGGCAGGCAGAAGTTCCCTAATCTTGGGGAGCAAGGAGGCCTCCAGCCAACCACTCAAGCCTGTATCTGGAAAGTGAGAAGAAAAACGGGTAGTGTGGTTTAGCACTATAAATACAACATTAATTACAGCCATTTGTACAAACTGCCTCCCATGAGTGCTTAATTGCTTGCCATGTGGTGTAATAACAATTACGTACTGCACAAACTACACGCCAGATGAGCTGAGTGTTGAGTGCTCTCTGCAAGCCTCGCTTCCCAAGGCCTTGCTTAGTGGCCTGGCTGTCTGCCCACAGGGACAGTGGCTACACTCACAACTTAAAAAGAAGTGAGGGTACCTACTCAAGGAGCAGGTGATTCTGTCCTTCAAGGCAGGGAAAACCTTTGACATTTGCTAGCTCAAATATCAGTACATTAGCTACTCCTTGGGGCCTGGCCAAAAAATGAGAAAGTGAATTCTAACTCTTTATATCTATTTACTCTTGTTTTTTGTTTTAAATTTAAGAGGCCAATAAAGCATCCTCACCAAAGCAAACAGAGCCCTACACACCCCTAAAACAGAACTTGAAAATCCATTCTGAGCTAAGGTTAGTAACTCCTCCCAAGCCCACGCTTTAGCGAAGAGAATAAAATAGGAGAGCAGTCCCTCTGGGTGCCGTTAATGAAGACAGCGGATGAAAAGGCTGTTCAGTGGCTCCCCCTGAAGAGGCCGAGAGGGAAAGTATCCAGCACACACGCAAAGGGGCTGTCTCTATGGATCTTCCACACTCTGCAACAGCTGACCAAGTGCCAGCTCTGGCCCAGGCCCAGTGTCTTAGTTACTTTTCTCTCATTGCTGAGACAAAATACCCAACTCCCAAAATAAAGGAAGGAAAGGTTTATTTAGCTTACAGTTTGTGGAGGTTTCAGTCCATACTTGGCTGGTTCTGAGGCAGAGTAGCACATGGCAGAGAGCGAACTTCATGGCAGCAGAGCACAGCAAAAACAACCACAGCGAAAGGGACGAATGGCTGCCAGCAGCCTCTTTTTCTCCCCTACATTGTAAATAGCCTACCCCCACCCAGGGGGCATGTACCTTTCACATAACCTCCATGCCCTCCACTTCCACAGGCTCAGGATGTATACAAAGTAAGCACCCTGGCTTCTTGCTGAATCACTCAGCCAAACCTCTGGACTCCCCAAGTTGACACATGTATCAACCATAACACCCAGTGATGTCTGAGTGGGGGTGGGGTCAACACAAACCTTTTTCCTGGGGAAAAGAAGAGCGCGCAGTGTGTCAGCAAAGCAAACTTACTTCTGCAGGTCTCCTGGTCTGCATTGAGAATGTAGCCTTGTTTGCACCTGCACACATATGAGCCAGGCGTATTGATGCAGAAGTGGGCACACTTATGCTCCAGGACGCTGCACATGTGGACAGCTGAAAGGGAAGACACAGGAAGTTAGGGGGCTGTGATGCCTTCCGGAACTTCATTCCTCCCAGTGAGCCATTATTCAGACCCTACACAAGCTGCAGTCCCTACCCTCAAGGGGGTTTCCGATCCACTGCAGACAAGAAAGAGCCAGGTAAATGGCATCAGCAATAGATAAAAGGCCATATAGTGTAGAGGCAAAGGGAAATGTTGTTGCTGGGCATAGGGGCACACATACCTATAATCCCAGCACTAAGGAGGCTGAGGCAGGAAGATCCATGCAAGCCTGCGCTATATAGTAAATTCAAGGCCAGCCTGAACTACATACATATGGGAGTGAGACCCAGTCTCAAAAAGTGGGGAAATTGTTATGCTGAATTACTATATATGAAGTTGCTGATATCTGATTGTTTTTAACCTATAACGATAAAAATTTCCAATTCAATTTAATAACAACACTCAGAGGCAGGAAGATTAGAGGTGCTCTGGTTAACGAGTAGATTTACCAGTAGGCAGCAGTGGAGTGGGAGAAAGCACTACCGATTAAATGAGAATGTGTTAAAGAACCAACAGTTCCCCAGGATCGTAAATTCTTGGAATTTTTTAAGCATGCAAAAATATTCTGGGAGTAACAACACGTTCATATGTTTCACACTGCCATAATTTTTATGGTTCAGTTTAAAATATTTCTGCATTCTGTCTCCGAAGGACAGCACTTCAGCTTTCAGATGCAGATTGTTGCATCGGAGTCTTTTGTTTTCACAGCTTAATTTATGATTTCCCTCCACACAAAAAAATAATTTTATGATGCTAAAATGAAAGGAACATTCAAAAGCTAAGAACAATCCCCTTTATCTAGCACTGAGAAAAACTCAGCTATGGATGAAATTTATCTTAAGTGTACGTCACTATGAAGTGGGCAATACAGGAGGTAACAGAGTAAAACTGTTTTGTACAATTTAGAATTTATTGTTCTGAGATTATGGCTGTGTTTCAGTTCCTATTAGTATACAAGTAACATTAGCAAAGTTTGCTGATTAAATCCAAGAATCATTTTTACTACAGAGTAAGATACACATCTTCTTTGGTAACCCTGAGCAATTTTTAAAACTCTATATAAAACGGGGATGCCAACAGCACCAACCTCATGAAGGCCTTGTAAGGGTTAAAGTAGCCAAGGCTGTAAAGTAGTTAGAGCTATGCCCAGTCCCTGGAGGAGGCTGGGTACCTCTTAACCATTTCCTAGCAAAGGAAAAGTATCTTGGTGCTTTACTTGATGTGTTCGGGTTTGTCCCATATGTACTGATTTAGGGCTTGGATTCTGACTCCACATTAATCAGATTCTATCTACATTGATACATACACAGTATTTCATGGCTCCTGCTCCAGTGTGAGAGATGTCAAAACCCGATGGCATGCAGAGCCCATCCCTGCTGTTCACAGAGTCTGTATTTGTGAATCTGCCTGTTCACTTAAATTTCTTTGTAACCCCAGGTCAGTACTGATGGCATAGTCTCAGTCCTGCGTGAACATGCTCAGAGAGGTGAAAAATTTGTCACCTGGTGTTCATGTCCTCAGCTGAAGTCACTCTGTTCTCTTGACTAAACTCTTGTATCCCATACTGTAAACAAGCGTCCTTTCCATGGTCTACTTAGTGTCATGTGGCTTGCATTTTTGTCCTTTTTTTATGGATATTTTGCTATTTGAAATGATGAAGTACTGTCTAGGGCTCCTAGGTGCAAAAAGGCCTTTTAGTTAAAAATAAGCTTCGGGCTGGGGATATAGCTCAGTGGAATAAGCGCTTGCCTAGCAAGCACAGGGTCCTGAGTTCAATCCCCAGTACCACAAAAAAAAATAAAAAATAAAAAAAAATAAGCTTAATTCTGGCACAAGTTCTATCTTTGCTAGCCATGAGTTCAATATTAATAAATATAATGAATATTACTGGATTAATTAATGAATATGATAATATAAATTGAATAAATTGTCTTTAAATTGAAACACATGTAAAACAAGGTGGGGACTGGGGTTATAGCTCAGTGGCGCAGCGCCTCACAAGCAGAAGGTCCTGAGTTCCATTCCCGGCATCAAAAAAAGAAAAGTAAGGCGACAGGCTGAGCCATTGACCAAAATGTCACATGAGTGGAGGCTCACAGGAACTTAAGCCAGCTTTCACGAAGGATCAGGGGGTCAGGACTCCTTAATTCAGTGTTCACAGCAACGCTATGGAACAAAATTACCTCTAACGGTAAGGTGGCTATGTGGGCTATGCAAGAACCAGCTAGGTCGTAGATAGGACCAGCGCTGTGAGGTCTAGTTCATCTCCCTTGATTCTTTATCCATCGGTCACGTGGCCATTCCTCCTTATGTAGCCCTTTTCCTGGTGGTCCGCACTCGCGTGGTTTCAGTGCTTCACTTAACCGGGGCTGAGACAGCCTTTGCAGGTGCATCTCCCATAACACATGCGCACCACTTCTCCAGGCCGGGCGCCTAACTTGAATAGCTGTGGCCCCAACACCTCCCAACAAGGCTCACCCCGGCCAGGCATGAGAGGATCATTCCCAGCCCCTCCAAATTACCACCTTTCAACTTTTGAGAGCGGGACACCTTGTGTTAGGATTTATATCTGGATGTTCCCCAAAGCCTCACGAGCTCCAAAGTGGGGCTTTGGAAGGTGGCTGGATCACGAGGATTCTAGCCCGCTTGCTATTAGAAGGCAGGGTCTGCGGGAGGAGGAGGGTCACTGGCCTGGAGGGATTGCATCTGCCTCCGGCTCCTCCGGGGCCCCTCGCTGCTTCCGGCCATGTGGCGAGCAGCTGGCCCTGCCTTGGAGCCCGTGGAACATGGATGAAACCTCTGTGAACTGTGAGCCAAAATAAGCGTCCCCTCCCTCCTTTCCCAGGTGCGGGGGACTGTGTCGCAGCCACAAAGGAAGGAGCTAGGGCACCCTGCGCCCTGGAAGGCTCTCTTCTCTCCCTGGACTGCTGGAGTGCAGTCAGCCCCAGGACCTCAGCAAGCGGCACTGTCTCCCTCGGTGACGGCAGGAGTGTGCGGGGGTGGCCGCTTGTGGCTCCGGTTTATGTTGGCCACGTGCATTTAAAAAGAAACTGGAATCAGGAGGATGTTACTCCATGCCACGAAAAGCACTGGATTAAGAGCCAGCAGCCTGTACCCTAGTCCCCTGTTATTTGGTCGGTGTAGCTCCCCGTTTTCTAGAAACTGCTTTTTTCGCATCACAACGGCCTGGCAACTGCGGGAACTGCCAGCCAGGCGTGGTGATGCACACCTGTAATCCCAGCACTTCGGAGGCTGAGGCAGGAGGATCACCAAGAGTTTGAGGCCACATAGGGCCAGGCTGAACTACAGTGAGACCCTGTCTCAAAAAAACAAAAACAAAAAAGTCTGTGGGAACTGCCTAGTGGTCTGATGAAGCCCCAGTCCTGGGCACTATTGATTGGTACAGTGTTTGAAAATCTGAGTCTTTCGCTGGTGTTGAGGAACTGGAACTTAGCAAGATGGTGGGGGGGCTCAAACCTGGGGCCACCCTGGGCCAGGAATCCTGCCCCCATCAACCAGAAGAAAAGGGGAGCCAATGAAAGCAAGCCACACAGTACTCCTGTTCGTGTTTCCGCGAGTGATGTAATACAGTCCCCTCCTTTTCAAAGTTAGTTCAAGTTGAATTCCTCATTCTCTCAACCAAATGAATCCCACACGTTTTTACTAAACAGAGTAAGATTCTTCCCTGTGGCAGTGAGTGCTGAGTGACTTCCAGACCATCTGGGCCTCCTGCCTTGCTCCTCCCGGGGCTGGGCCTCTGAGGGTGACCAAGGGGGACACCACATCCCGCCTCCTCCACCAGCCCGCTGGGCTTGGCCCTGGAGCCCCCTTTCTCAGAAGGTCTTCTGGGTTTCAACTTTGGGCTTTGCATTCCGAGGGAGGAATCAACTGGTCAGCAGTCTAAGTCATTAGCAAGATTAGATTTTTTTCAATCAGGGAATAGGAAGATAAATGTTTTTTTAAACAAAGGCATGAATGACTCAGAATGTTCAGCAAGGTGGGGTTGTCTGGGATCCTGAAAGGAACCATTACGGGGAATATGAAGCCATGTCTGTGCAGCCAGCCTCGTCCCCCTGCTTCCCTCCGGGGCCTCAAAGGGGAGCAGCGAGTGTAGACTTTGCCCAGTTGATCAGGGAGGATCTTTAGAACACTATTAGATTGTGCCCGGCCTAGGTGGGGCAGGGCTGTTAGCGTAGGAACAGCCTGGCTCCAGTTCCAAAATGCCAGACGAGGCTGATAAAGCTGGCACCAAGCACTTAATTAAGTACAGCCCTGCCAGGTTGTGATGAGTCACCAGACTGCAAAGACAGGCAGGCAGTTGTCAGTCCTGAGAGACAGTTCTCCCTCACTGGGCAGCAAAACAGGCCACACTCGGGATGTGGGGACGTTGGTCATCTCATAGACAGGACCTCGATTCATATGACACCTGGCCTGCAGGTCTCTCTGGTGATCTCTGGGGTGGCCTGAGAATGCGACCTGAGAATTCTCTCCTGCCATGGTTGCTGCAGGAGGTTGCCACCCACCAGCACAAAGCTGCCACTGTACCCAAGCTCAAGGCTGTATGGCCAGCAAGAGCCATGGCCGGGACCCTTACCCCGAGCAGCCTGGCTGCTGAGCCGGTCAATCATTCCACGCACATGAGGGCTCTGCTGTCCTCACCCGGACACCACCTGCCTCCCGCGGTCTACAGATCCAGCTGTGCTTCTGGTTCTGCCTGCGGCTCTGTGGCCTCTGCCCTGTGTCCCTGTCCTCGTTGCCTGTGCAGCCACCACCACCTAGTGCTTTTTGAGCATGACTCAGGACCCCTTTATGGTCATGAAATCAACTGAAATCACTGGGACTAGCTTTTGCATTTAAAAAATAAAAATAGAAACAAAATTGAAAGTATCATTCTTTGTCTAGATGACTCCAGCTGTCCATCCTACACATCCCTCCTACTCTGCCTTCCAGTCTGGGTTGCCCACAGCGCTCCCATGCAGCTTCTGGTATTTGGGGGACTGATCAGAGCCCGGCCAGGCTGCTCTTAGGTAAGCACTTGGTGCCTGCTTTATCAGTCTCCTCTGGCCTTTTGGAGCCAGAGCTGCGTGCCTGTTTCAACTCCACCACTTAGAGCTGTGTGATCTTGGACAAATTATTTAACATCTCTGGGTCTGTATGTCGTCTTTCCTCTGTGAAGTGGGAATGTTAAGTGCACCCAACTCACAGGTTAGTCGTATGAATAAGATGAGTTAACAGATGCAGTGTGATCAAAATATAGAGTGAATGCTAAAACTTTTTAAAATTTATTACAGTGAAAAGCACACTGCCATTTATCCTCTCAAAAATTTCCCCCTTGCTTCAGACATATTTATCCCGTGCTTCTTATCTCTTTCTGAAACAGTTCTGGACATCCTCTTTCATGAATGTCTTCCCTTATTCTAACTGGAGTCCGGTGATATCCCACTGTAGTTTTGATTTCCCATTTCCCTGATGACTAATGGTATTGGCCATTTCTTCCATATACTTGTTGGCTATGTGTGTAGATTACTTTAAGAAACTGTGTTTTTATCTAAAGAGCACAGAAAAAGTATCGGGAATTTTAAGTCAGGAAGGCCACATGCTGCTGGCAAGCTCCACCCAGCGGAAAGTCAGGCTCATAGAAACAGTACCAGGTGTCCTCCCCTGCCTTATTCACTGGGCCTGTCAACCTGTGACCTCTGACTCTTCCCCAGTGTCAAAATGGCCTTGGAAGGGAAAGGTTTGAATCCATTCAAGACATTAATGGGGCTGGGGATATAGCTCAGTGAAATAAGCGCCTGCCTGGCACACGCAAAGTCCTGAGTTTGATCCCCGGTACCTCAAAAAAAAAAAAAAAGTCAAGAAATCAATGCAGCCATAACAATGTAACTAAAGACATGAAGAGGACTTCTGAAGGAAAACACAGTATAAATGTCTCTGAAGCTGGGGTGCGAGTATCCTGAGGGTTAATGCCAACGTGTGTCTTCTATTGTTATAGTTTTTCTTTTATTTTCTTTTTTTGAGACAGGGTCTCACTATGTAGCCCAGGCTGGCCTGGAACTCACGGCAATCCTCCTGCCTCAGCTTCCCAAATGCTGGGATTATAGGTGTTCACCACGCTTGGCTGTAGTAAAGATTTTTCAAACATTTAAACATTCACCAAGTCTTCATCACACCTCGGATGCTAATAGCTTTTTTAAAAGCACAACTATACCAGTGGCTAATACCATCACTTCCTCTTTGAGGCTCCAGGAGTCCCTGGGCAGACACACACTTCTTTGGCCCATGTGCCTCCCACCCCCCACCCCCCACCCCCACATCCCCAGTGCCCCTGCTGTGTACACTTTGCACTCTACATCAGGGCCCCACCGTTCTGGAAGGAGCTGGAAAGAGGCATCTGGCCAGCGACCTGTAACCGTCTAGCCTAAGAGCTTAGGTTCTGATCTCCAGCTGTACTACCTGAGGCTGACTGCCCTTTCTAAGCCTTGGTTTCTACATCTATGAAAAGAGAATAATAGTAATAGCTGTGTTAAGTATTAAACAGAATCATGTCCACGAAGTGCCCAGCACAGGACAAGCTGAGCTGTTACCAGCAGGATGTAGCTCAATGCTTCAGGAACAAACAAGACTTCTAAATCCTCAGACTGTCTCCTGAAACTTGGAAGGTGGTCCTCACTGATGTCTGACCGCTGAAGATCAAAACTGAGGCCAAAGCCTAGTGTGGGGGCGCACGCCTGTAATCCCAGCCCTCGGGAGGCTGAGGCAGGAGAACTGCTGCGAGTTCGAGACCAGCCTAGGATACAAGTGAGCTTAAGGCCAGTCTGAACTACACAGTGAGACCCTGTCTCAAAAAAGACAAAAAAGTAAAAATAAAAATAAAAAACTGAGGCCAAGTAGCCAAGGAGGGTGGTGCACACCTATAATGCCAGCATGCTGGGAGGCTGAGACAGGAGGGCTGCAAGGTGAAGCCCCGCCTGGACAATTAAATTTACTGATTTAATAAGACTCTGTTTCAATATTAAAAAAAAAAAAAGTGCATAAAAAGCAAAAACCTGAGATCAGCTGCCTTGTGTCCTGACCCTCCGTGGATTGTTATGATATACACACGGCCCACACTGAGTAGGGCACTCTGGCTCCTAACGCCTGAGCACACCTCTGCTCTCTGCATGTGAAACTCTCAACTTCCTGACAGGCAGACGGGGCTCCAGCTGCACACACCACTGGGCCAGCATCAAGCAGCTGGAGCCTTCTCACCCTACCTAGGCTTCAGAGTTTACTGTGCCACGCGAATGCCAAGCCCAGAGCGGGTTCACCCAGCCCAGAGGCTGGACTGAGGAGGCTGCCATGAGAGAACGTCACCTCCAGAGAGGTACTTCTAGCTCCTGACACGCTGAGAAGTCGAAAGAGAAGGAGATCTGGGGCGGGACCCTCCCTCCCTAGCAGGACCCTCCCTCCCTGGCTGCGTTCTGAGCCGGTTCACTAACAAGTGTGCTAACCTGAGCAGAAAGGAGGGTGGGGCGAAGCCTCTGCCCCGCCCGGTTTCCCTGAGGATCTAGGCAGCGCAAGGGAAAGTGCTTAAGGAATGTGAGCTACTGTGGCCTTTACTGAAGCTGCTTAAGAGGCTCTGGGGCCTCTTCAACCTTTCAGGACGGTTGCAGAGGTTGCTCAGCAGAGCCCGGTGGGGCTGGGAGGGGAAACACGTGGGATGTTTCTCCGCCACACGAATGAACAGAATAGGACGGATGCTTTCTTGGAGCTACCAGACTGCAACAAAGATGGGGGCGGGGTAGAAGTCCTAGCTGCCTTCGAATGGTGCTGCCTGGGCTTGGTGCACACAGCCAGCTTCTCCCCAGCTGGACCCACAGGCAGCAGCTGTGAGGTTGCATTGCAGGCAATGAATGCCTCACTGCCTTGCCTTCCACTGCTGATAAAGCCAGGGTGCTCAGAAAGGAAGCCCCAGGGGGCACGGTAACCCAAGTCTGCAATCCCAGCACTCGGGAGGCTGAGGCAAGAGGATAGCCTCAAATTCAAGGCCAGCATGGGCTACCTAGTGAGACCCTGCCTCAAACACACACACACAGAGCCCTCTGCTAAATATTCCAGTGCCCAACTTGTCAAAAGTGTCAGAGAACCAATTTCTCTTTTTTAATATTTCCAAGAAAAAGGGAACATAAATTCTGCCGAAGTCATTTAAAGTCATAAACCTTAAAAATGTTTGCAGCGTGTTCTTCTGATCGAAGTTTTCCAGTTGACTCGGGCCATGCCACACCACAATAATACAGCCTTTCCATGGCGCCAGGGAAATGGCACTTTTGAATGTCTTCCAAGTGACATTGCAGAGAGAAAGGTTATTTTTCCTCCATGGCATTGATTTTTTAAGTGAGTCTTATAATTCTGTAATCAAGAAAAAAATGGGGTCTCTGCTTTTTGAGGGCAGTTCTTGGCCAGATTTTTTTTTAAGACACATCAAAAATGCATCCTTTTTCTGACTCACTAAGGCTTCTATGTCATGGGGAATAGAGGTGTCTCAGTTTGTCACATTCTGAGAACTGGTTCTCCGAGCCCTCCAATGGACAGGGCCCTCTCCTGGGCAGGTGGTCAGGGGTCTGGCCCTTAGCTCATTCTCCACGCATACCCCAGGGAAAGAGTGGTCATTTAAAAATTAAAAATAGATGTTTCAATCTGGGCATGGTGGCACACACCTGTATCTCAGCACTGAGGAGGCTGAGGCAGGAGGATCACTGTAAGTTCAAACCCAGCATAAACTGCATAGTGAGACCGTCTCAAAAAATCCAATAAATAAATAAACAGACATTTTCTTTTTTCCCCCCTATGAAAGCAGCATGGTAGCTGGAGGGGACAAAGAACACCATGGTGGGTGAAGGAGGGTGGCCCAGGGTTCACCAGTTACCAGGGATGAGAGTGGCGCCTGGGTGGCATCGGCGTCCTGGGCCCCTGCCCAGGATGGAGGGAGGGTGGCGGAGGCAGCCACAGGGGCAGGAGGGTGAGGAAAAGTGGAGGAAGAGCTGGGCTCGGAGGCCTGGGAGGAGCCGGGAAGAGCAGGAGCAAGGGTTGGAAAGTGAGGGGGAAGGACACTCTAGGGAGAAGAACGCAGCCTGGGGACTCGGCGGGCAGCTTCCTGCAGAAGGGGCCGGAGTGAGGATGGGGCCTGCTCCACCAGGCAGAAGGTGCCAGGACCACACCTTGGGCCTCCCCACACTCTGACACCCACTGCTAATCACCACCACAGGGCACAAGGGCCGTGGCATCCACATCACGCAAGGGGTGACATCATGACTTCCAGCTTCCAGCTTCTGCCCTGCCCCGGTTCACAAGTTCTACCTCAGGGACTGTCAGGACAGCGGAAGCGCTGGAGACACCCTCTCTCTGTCTATGCTCAGCCCTGGGGTTATGTGCATCCTCAAACCCTGAGCTCTTTCTCTCCACTGCACTGTTATGATTGCAGTTACTCCTCTGTGCAGTCACATGTTTAGGAGCTGACTCCTTGACCAAGGGGGAAGCCTCCAAACCATGCTGTCTGTGTTGGTCTTTGCTGACACCCATTGCTAGCATGGCACCCGGGACATGGCACCCAGAATGAGCACTTCAAGATGAGTGAATGAATCCCAGTGACCACCCCTCAACCCCCAAAGAGCCACAGAGGAGCAAGACTTACTACACAACTTGTTCTGGAACACTGAGGTCAGTGACTCTATCTGGCTGAAGTTGGCCACCAAGAAGACATGGTCCTCATGGGGTTCACTCCCAATGGCCTTGAGCGTGTTGAAGTCCACCTGGCCCACGCCAATGGCGAAGATCAGGATGCCCGTGTCCCGTGCCTTTGCAGCTACTTCGGCCACCGAGTCCTGTGGCCTCCCGTCCGTCACAATCATTATGACCCGTGGTACATTCTCCCTGAGGGGCCGTGCACCCTCTGCTTCTGAGAAGGCAATGTTCAGGGCATACTGGATGGCCAGCCCTGTCATGGTGCCCGTGGACAAATGCCGCATTCTCTTCACAGCCCGCTCCACCTCAGACTTCCTCTTGAAGGTCTTGAGGGAGAACTCATTCTTGACTGTGCTGCCATATTGGAGTAGCCCTACCCGGGTGACATCAGGACCGATATCCAGGAACTGCAGGATGTCCATGATGAACTCCTTGACCTTCGCATAGTCGTGGGTGTTGACACTGCGGGAGCTGTCAATGATGAAGACCAAGTCTGCCCGCTTATTCTCACAAGAGTTCTCTGGGGGGAAGAAGAGAGGCCCAACATGTTAGAAGAGAGTTAAGGACCCAGTGCAGATGGGCTCTTATTGGAAATCTAGAGCTGACGCTCACCCCTCACACTTACAGGGTTTTCGTTTTCCTCCCCACTCTGGGAAGTTATAAAGGGATAGATAGATAGATAGATAGATAGATAGATAGATAGAAAGACAGACAGACAGATCGATCTGGATGATCATGACCCTTGGTTACAGATAGGGTTTTTTTTTTGTAAGATAAATACACATATGAGTTATTCATGTCTAGAAAGTCATGAATGCAATTTTTAGGTGGCCAAACATATAGTCAAGGTCAAAATTACTTTATTATTTGCTTCATGGCACAGAAGCTTGGCAGGGCCCTGGAGAGAACAGAAAAGCTGACATCATCAGTGGGTTCACAGTCAACCCGGGAAGACGTAACTAAGGGAGCAATGAAACAGTAGCTGGAGTGACACCGTGGTCCTGACAGCAGCTGTTAAAGAGAACAGGATGTTAGAGATGCGAGGTGAGCTCTTTCTGGATGCAGAGCATCGGAACTAGAAAGAACTGATGGGGACCACTACAAAGTGGTTCCAGGCAGGATTTACTATTAGCCAGTTGGCTTTCCATGTTTGCTTGTGAGTTATCCGAAGCTTAGGTACCTTGTCCGGAGATGGGCAGCGGACTCATAGTAAGCGAACCTCTGTGAATCACTGGTCACTGCTGAGGTCTGTATTGGCCTGTGAAGCTGTGATACCTCAAAGGGCAAGACAAGGCCACAGCTGAGGACGTCTGACTCCAACCCCAATTAACTAAGAGGACACAGCAGCTGCAGGCTCCACACTCCTACAATAAATGCCAACCTAAGGATAAGGTGGTTCTCCTGACCAACATAACTTACTACTTGGGAAAATTCTCCCCAGTCCTGCTCATGATCCCCTCCTTTATAAATACAGGCTGCCCGGAGAAGTCTTGGTCTTAACCCAGAGAATCTCAAATTCTGTAAGAAAGTTGGACCCTCCTGGAGCCCTAAAAGTCATTTCAATTGTCTCATTTTATTCAAGCCTTCGCCGTCCACTTGTTTGGGAGATTGTGGGCCTGAGTAGCAGGCAATAACTAAGTATTATTAATCCAATAAAGAAGGGGCATGCAGGAAGGGGCCCAGGAAGAAAAGCCCAAGCAGAACAGAGGTGGTGGGCAACAGAGTGAGTGGTGGGTAAATGAGCAGACCTGCAGCGGAAGGAACACCAGGTGCTGCAGGTAGGAATTAGCTGCATAAGCAGCTGGAAGCCAGTTATAAAAGACAGAAGCACACACTGAGAAATCTGAACACGATGCCACAGATGAAGCGGCATCTTGGCACCGCGTTTTGTGTCTTCCGCCTCCTGGAGGGAAGTCACGTGATAAAGGCAGAACTGGTCTGTAGCAAAGTGTTAGAGCACAGGCTCAGCACACATGAGCTCCTGGGACTCAGATCCCAATCTGGGAGGCAGTCACGGAAACAGAGAGAAAAGACCCGGTACAAACATATTTCAATAAAAGACACAGCTCCTTTGGAGAAAGGCAAACTTCTCCTTTTCCACTCTGACAACCATACTATGCCTCCAGCCCCCGAGCGACATTGAGTGCACAGGTAAAACTCATCCTTCCAGGCCTCTGGGCTGAGGGTGATTCTGGACAGGAGGAGACAACAGGCCCCTGCTGGAACTTCTCAGGTGCTGTGAGCCGCAGCCTGCTCTGGATGGTTTGGATTTGGTCATTTGTGTTCTCCAGAGTCACATACTGGAATTTAATTCCCGGTGTGAGATACAAAGAGGGGGGAAGCTTAATCCAGCTCTGGTATTTAGAGGCACAGCCTTGGCAGGTGACCAGAATTAGGCACAGTGTGGGGTGAAGCCCCATCTCTGAACACTGGTGACTTTATAAGAAGAGGGAGAGAAACCAGAAGGGACACATCCACGCAGGTGCTCTCTGTGTCTCTCACTGTGCGATGCCCTTGGCTGCCCGGGAACTCCACCAACAAGAAGCCCATTGCCAGTGTGGCCTCTTGACCTTGGCCCCCACAGTAAACCTACATTCTTTATAAAGCTACCCAGACACAGGTCCTTCCTTACAGTAACACAAAATAACTAACATACTGCCTTTAGCCGAGCCTGGTCCCCACTCCACTTTCCCACCCCGTTCCTGGACTTTGTATCTAAATCAGGATTTGAAAGGGATTAGAAAAGGGATCTCAAATGCCTGCTCTAAATCTCCATCACCGCAGCTGCAAGAAAAAGAGAGAAAGCCAAAACCGAAACAGTGAAGCCAGTCATAAAAATGGGAAGCGGGAAAGGCCCATGAGCTCATCCTGTCCGGGCCAGCCTGCCAGGCGGTGACTCGTCCTGCGCCCACACTCACCTCATCACCGAGCCCCTGGTCTGACCGCTGTGGAGGAGGAGGTGCTGCCAACGCCAGCAGCCTGGCCGGAAGCCAGCCTCCCACCACACCTGCGTACAGCCGTGGGGACAATGAGAATCTAAGGTGAGTTCTCAAGCAGCCTCCCCGACTGACTTTAAGGACCCAGAAAGATCCACATAAAACCTGACATTTGCGGGATGTTTTAAAAGCCTTTTTTCCCAGAGCCCTTTCATCACAATGGCCTCATTTCACTTGCAGGATAAGCGACTGAGAAAATACCAGGCCTATCATACCCATTGCACGGATGAGAAAACGGAGACAGGGAGTCTGAAATCTCTCATACTTTAGAAAAAGAGAAATATATAGAGATGACATCGATACCCAGGACCTGTCTGGGTCGTTGTGAGACTGTAAGGAAATGAATGAGGAAAGAGCCAATATGGAACCAGGAGTGGCAGTACATGCTTGTAATCTCAGGACTGGGGGAGGCTGAGGCGGGAGGATCCCAAGTTCAAGTCCTGCCTGGGCAATTTAGCAAGACCTGGGCTCAGAAAGTAATAAGGGCTAGGAGCGCAGCTCGGGGGTAATGTGCCCCTAGGTTCAATCCCCAGTACCATGCTAAAAATAAAAAGATCCAGTACGGTAGCTGTCTTCGCCCACCCGCCTGCCTACAGTCCTCCTTTCTCAGTCTGCACCGTGCCGGGAGTGCAGCTACCAGCTCTGCAGCTGCTGCTGCTGCACCCAGACACCTGCCCAAGGAGGGGCACAGGACGGAAAGGCAGTCAGCGCTGTTGCACCAGGGCGAGTGCCTCTGAAGCCCCCTGGAGGTCACCTTTCTAATTTTCATGGCGGTACCCGTGGTCTAGCATCTGGCAGATGACAGACTTAGGTCCCGGGAAGGAGGACACCCATAGGACCCAAGCTAGACCCTCTCCAGGAGCCCCACCTGCCCATACTTCCTGTCTGAACACACCACTGGGATACAGCCCAATGATCCCCATTTGCTGAGGACAGCAGGGCCCGGGTTTCAACTCTGCCATGGAGAAGGACATTAACCAAAGGCTCCTTTAAAGAGAGGACCATTCACAGAGGCCAGGCTCCTTGAGAACGCTCTTTCTCTGGAGATCTTCAGAAGCAGAGGGTTCTCCCTGGCCTGGGACTTTTATTATAGGTTTTAGTCATGGTATCAACACATCTCACTAAGCATCACCATCAATTTAGAGGGAAGCCTGGCAGGTCCGTGTGGAATTGTGCGCAGAACTGGATCGGTTCCCACCAAAACAAATGGCTAGTTTCCACAGTGTCTGGACGGTTACAGAAATACCACGAAGCTTCAAAATGTTGTCAGAGGTTCCAAGTGGGTTGTGCCTCGGAGTTGAAATCATCAAATCCTGGCAGCCTAAGTGACTGAGTTTTCTTTAAGAAAGCATCAGGTCCCCTGAGGGTGCAGAGCCCTCGTTCAGCTTGTCCCTGGAAGGGCTGGTGCAGTGCTTCTCAACCCTTAGCAGGCATCCCAGGGCGGCTCGGCAGAGGAGAAGCAGCTCACGGTGCGGCGGGCAGGAAGCAGTAGGCTTCCTTCTGCTCTCCCTTTTTATGCCATTCAGATTACAAGCCTATTGGTTGTTGCCCCCTCACCCAGGGTGGATTTTCTGTCTTCCATAAATCCATCACCTACACCCAGAATTGTACTGATCCAATCACACCCCCAGAGCTTCTGATTCAGTAGGTCTTTGGGAGGCCACCTAGAGATACGCATTTCTAACGCAGGCTAGGGTGCAGCTGATGACACGGATCCACTCTCTGAGAATGACTACTCTAGCACATAGAGCTCTTTGGGGTTCTATTATTTGTGGGGTTTTTTTGTTTTGGGGGTTTGCTTGAGTTATTTTCCTGGTACTGGAGACTGGAACCAGGGCCTCAAGTATGCCAGGCAAATGCTCTGCCACTGAGCTACAGCCCCAGCCCCTAGAGAGATCTCTGGAATACGAAAGTTCTGGGAAGCCTTGGCCTCACTCTCTCACTGTCAATTCCCCAAGGGCAGAAGCTAGTCTCATTCACCTCTGAAGCAATTCCATTGGAAATACACTAAGGCTTCAGCATATATGTGTATAATTAAATGCTGAAAGGGCTTCAGGTAGAAGGGACTGACTCAGAGCAGTCAGTTCAAGGACACCATGACAACCCTGGAGCCAAAAAGTTCTAGAGCAGATGCTAACGCAGGCATAGATTTTTAGGAGCCAAATCTTTGCTATTTTATGAGACAGCACAACCACTTTTGAACTTTTGGTTCACAGAATAATAAAATCTTAGGGCAAGGGTTCCAAAGAGGATCCAAACCACTTACTTTATGGAGGGAGAAACTAAGACTCAATTAAGTGACCACCTGCAAGGCATCGCGGCTCATGACAGTCGGACCCAGGACTACAGTGGTGCCTCTTGTGCCATCTCATGGCGGGTGCCCTTGGTAAATTCCCAATAAGGTCAGCATTACCACACGAGCTTTGTAAGTACTTGGGATTACTCCAAAATATTTTCCATGCAGAGCCGTGTAACTTTTCCCCCAGGGTCTGCGGAGAGATGTTTCCAGAAACTGGACTCTCTTCTGTGCCTTTCTCTCCGCTGGTTCTGATGACTGACCTCCCTGTCCCCACCGCCTGGAGGAGGGACAGTGATCTTCCTGGGGCCCTTCATGCTGTCTGGATAGCTTGTGGCCACAAAGCAAGGGTCTGCATCGTGTCAACAGCACTTGCAACTCTGTCAGCTCAACTTAGAACCCATGCTCTGGGTAAAGGAGGGTTGCTTACCTCCCAGAGAAGGGCAAGCTGAGTCAGGACAACTTAAAGCAACATTTCTACCCAGAAGAATGACAGCATGGAACATCAGAATCACTTCTCCTCTGAGGGCTGCAGCCTTGTTTGCTAATCAGCCATCCCTGCTCTGGCTAAATTCAGTTGTGGCCATATGACAGTGCAGCAAATACCACATAGCATCTTCCTGGGGAGGTCAGACACGCATGGTGCAGGAAGATACGGGAATCTCTATTATGAGAGTAACACGGTTTCATCCGGAGGGAGCTCTGAAATTCTCAGTGAAACAGCAGGGCCCTGTGATCTTAGCACAAGTTCCTCCTCTGCACACTCTGTCCAAGTGGTCTCGAGCATCTCTGTAACCTCTGTGATCTGCAGTCTCTTCCTCTATAAAACACAGATAATCCTCACAAGGCTGTTGCGGGACTCATAGATAATAAGAATACTAATTTATAAGCCACTGTCTTAGTTACTTTTCTAGTTGCTGAGACAAAGTATCTGACACCCACAAACGGATGGAGAAAAAGCTTGTTGGGGCTCACAGTTTGTAGAGGCTTCAGTTCATTGCTGGCTGGCTCTAAGCCAGGGCGGCCTGGCACAGGAGAAGCAGCTCATGGTGCGGTGGGCAGGAAGCGGTAGGCTTCCTTCTGCTTTCCCTTTTTAGCCATTCAGGTTACAAGCCTACTGGTTGGTGCCCCCACACTCAGGGTGGGTCTTCTGCCTTCCATAAATCCATCAACTACACCCAGAATTGTACTGATCCAATCGGAGGACAAATCCCATACACACACCCATGATCCAGCCACCTCCCAAAAGCCCCACCTCTGAGTGTGTGAGGTTGGGGGGACACCCAGATACAAGCCATAACAATCATATTACTGGTTACTTCGTGAGTACCAGACCTTGTCTGGAATGCTCTCCCTGTGTTGGCTTTACCACCCCTCCCACCCACCACAGGGCGTAGGAGGGTGCTGTCCCCAATTTTAGAGATGAGGACCGTGAGTCTAGAGAGTAGGAGAACTTGCTCAAGGCCTCCTGACTGGGAAGCAGAGGAGCTTGGATCTGAACCCATCTCCTCTAAGTCTGCTACTGCAAGGGGCTAAGGGCCCCCATTTGAAGCCACAGTTAGACTCACTGTGAAAGGGTTTTGTCCTTTAAACCTTTTCCATTCCTTAAGGTATACCAGGACTGCTGGATGGCGGGGTCAGTCCTTTTTTAGTTGGACTTGGGGCCTGAGAGCTGAGGTCCAAACTTGTCTGCTTCCCTCCAAGAGTTTTTTCCTCACTAAGTACCTACTTGTATTTCTATTGAACTTAGCAAAACAGTGAAAACAGGCACTTGTCTCCCAGCATCACAGCAGCCCAGGAAGCCGGGCCACTAGCTGTTCACATCTGCAAGCACCGGACAAGCACTCACTGAGAGTCCAGGAAGAGCCAGCTCTGGGGAGAGGGAGTCATGGGACAGGTGTGATGGAAAGACAGAGGCCTCCGACCTTTGAGGAACTGTGGGGAACAGTCTGGACCCCAGGAAAATGCCCAGGAAATGGATGTCAGAAAACGTGAAGCTTCATATCAATTCCCAGCAACACAAGCAGATGGTCTGTGGGCTTTCACCAAGAGAACTATGAGAAATTTAGTGATACAAGTGAAAAAAGCATAACGGTCTCTGGAACAGCGGAAGGGTGGGTGGATTAGTGACTGGGGAATGGTTCCAGCCAGTGTGTTCCTTTCCCACTCGGTATTTTTTTTTTTGAGACAGGGTCTCACTATGCAGTTCAGGCTGGCCTTGAGCTCACTTTGTAGTTCAGGCTGGCCTCGAACTTGCAATGATCCTCCTGCCTCAGCCTCTTGAGTGCTGGGATTACAGGCGTGCGCCACCACACCCAGCTTCCCCAACCAGTACTGAAGGCCTACTTGAAGGCAGTGACCATAAAATTGAAGTGGGACCAACAAATGTGTTTGTGTGTTTTGCTGCAGTCACCTTCAGCTACACAGGGGTGGGGAACAGATATAACCTTATAAAGGGGGACATAACCAGGGCTATCAGAATGAACCAGGAGCAGGACAGAGGTAGTGGACAGGGTGACAACCTTGCTCTCCTACGGTATAAAGCTGGGGAAGCCAGGCACAGAGGTAATGAGGGGATGAAGGATGGTGAAAAGAGCAGGGGGATGGACTGAAAGTCCAGACAAGATCACAGAACTGGGGTCAGGGATGTAGCTCAGCGGCACAAGTGCTGGCCTGGCAAGCACAAGGTCCTGAGTTCGATTCCTGGTACCGACAAAAAATAAATAAAAGATCACAGAATTGTTGGGGCTGAAATGTAGGAGGGCTGAAGGTTTGAAATGAGGTGACAGAAGGACTGAGGCTACCATACCCATATGGCCAAGATAAGAGAAGTAGCTGCCATCGAGTAGAGAAGGGAATGTCAGAGCTATTGAAAGATGATTCCTATGGGTACTGAGGCCAGGCATTTAGGACCAGGATAATGCAGTGAGCCAAAGGCTGCGACTCTCCTAGTAACTAGGCATAGCCAGAGGATGTTCTAGTTACTTCAGAACGACCAGAAACACTATGTAACATGAATGAGATCATGAGCAAAAGTTCATAACAGGACTCAGAAGAAGTAGCAGCTCAGCAGAGTTTTAAAAGGACAGTGGGGCAAGAAGTTAAGGTCTGGGTGATGATGACACTGACAATGACAGGTTGAATAGCTCTTGGCACAGGTACCCAGGTTTTCACACAAAGTAATGTCTTCTCCTGTTCTTCGATTTGTCACCCCTGGCAGACATTACTAATCAATCCTGGCCTCTCCCACTCAGCCTGGACTCTGCTTGTGGATGCTTTCAACACCAGACTCCAGGTACCTTCACCCATTCTGCCAGCGCTGGCACCCAAGATGGAACCTTCTTGCTAGCTTTGTTCAGAGTCTGATACCTGAAGTATTCAGTGTTCCCCATTTCTGAGAAACCGAGTAAGGGTAAGTTAGTGATGGGCTTGTGAGCCCTGACATCGGTAAGCGCTCACTTCCTACTTTACAGTGAGAAATAAGAAGGGTAGACAGTGGCCACACCATCAGCACCTGAGTTTCTGGAAAGGCCTCCCTGACAGCAGAGGACTACTACGGGGCGGGTGCAGAACAAAAGAAACACAGACCTTCTCAAACCGTAAGAGCGGCATGGAAGCCCCATCACACGGCCATAAACAAGCACACCCAAACAAGGGGAGCTTGCATCCTGCGCATGGAGAGAGTGGCTGAGTGAAGGACCACCATGTGGCCCAGCACTGCGACCCTTCCCGTCATCGAGCTACAAGTGCTTGCCCACAGACCCCTGAGACGTATCCCTGCAGACCCCGCCTGGTTCTGTCCTCACCTGCCTCCAGATTGTAACTGGCTCTCAGGACCTACAGATCATCTGAAGGACAGTTTGGAGGTAATTCGGACCATGTCTGTTCTGGCACCATCTAAGCTGCAATTTCCCAGTATTTAGGTCACTTGATTGGGGTGCTGCAGACGCTGGCCAGGTCTGGAGAGCCCAGAATCAATTTCTCCCTCTCCAATTCCCTCATTAGTCAGTGGCCAGCTGCTGCATTACATCACGCCAGGTGCTGAGCAAATAATGGATGAGCTACGGCTTTCTCTGAATCAGTCATGTTCCGTTCACATGCTCCAAAGCAGCCACTAGAGAATAATAGCCTGAAAAGCTGATTACATTTTACTAGGGAGGCGCCCTGGACTACTTAATGGGTTTAGGATATATCTTGGACTCATTAGCAAATCGTTTCCTACTTGCTAACACTTCTCAAACATTTTTCCAAATTCTGCAAGGGCTGGCAGGGGGGTGGGAGGCAGCACTTGTGGTTCTCTCTATGAGGAATCATTAATAAACTGAGTAACGGAATCAAGACCAGGGGCTGGGGATGTAGCTCAGTGGTGCAGTGCCTGCCTGGCAAGCGCGAGGTCATGAGTTTGATTCCCAGTACCAGAAAAAAAAAAAAAAAAAGAATCAAGACCAGGAGGCATCTTTTTGACAGTTGGATAAGGAGGCAAAACTAACAATGCACAATTTAATTGATACAAATGGTAACCACTGGATGCTGGGTTCAAAAATCAACTGAATGAACCTTGGAAACCGTGGCAATTGGACTGACAGCTGTTCACAAGATCAAACCAGTACTCAGGACAGCGAATCCAAGCCCCCATGTTTCTCCCCTCCTCCCAGCCGCCCACATTGGGGCAGACACCTGAATCCGTCCCGGCTTTAAAAGTGAAGTTCAGCTGCCGGATTCCTGTGAACACGTCACCCCAGGCTCCACCACCCACAAAATGGGGGGGGGGCTTGTGGGAAAGACTCAGTTTGTGTCCAGCTGACACTTTTATCCCATGCCCCAACCATCTCATCAATGGCCCGCCTGTCCCAGGAGAGAGGGACTCTCCTGACAAAATGGGCGTGAATCTCCCTCTTTTTAACTCAGAATTTTCCTGTTAACAGCTTTTTTGGTGACTGTCATTTATCTGAGTCACAACAGCTGGATTTGGTAGCTATAAGATTCCCAGGAAAAAATAAGTCTCATGGAGCTGTTTTGTCAAAGCCGGTATCTGCTGACAGCAAAGCCACCGATGTGCAGGGGAGGGTGACATAGGGAGTGCTTTAGGCCACCACTCCCTGCTCCCTACTGTCCGTCCCACAACACCCATCTCTTGGAGATGACCTTGCCCAGTGGCCTGCCACTGACTTAAATGACGTTCCTCTGAACCCCCTGAGGCCTCTACCTACTTCTGTCTGAGCACCTGCCCCAGTGTGTCACGCACAGAGCTAACTGGCCCCACGCAGTGTCTCCTGTGAATCCCTAGCGCCCAGCACAAAGCCAGCACCGAGATGTGCGCCGGTGGGCATGAGAGGTGAGCGGGCAGGGAGAGCGCCACAGAAGCCTCCCTTGACCTGGGACAGCCGGAAAAGCTGCTCCCCGGAGGTACAAGGGCCGGGCTCCTCAGCAGTTAGAGGCCTCTGGTGTCGTAGTCGCTTTCCTTGTTGCTAGGAAAAAGTATCCAACACCTACAGTGTAGAAAGGAGACGTTTATTTGGCTCACATTTCAGTCCATAGTGGGCTGGTCCCACGTTGGGACCACATGGCAGAGAGGGGCCTAGCAGGAAAGAGCTGCTCACAGCATGGTGGATGGGAAGAAGGGAGTTACGGGAGGAGCCAGTGAGGGAGACAAACGCTTCCTAGCCACACCCCACACCAGCACCTTCAGTCAGACCTACCCCGTAACAGCACAGTTAGCTGTAAATTTGTGGTGGACTAACCCACTCGTGAGTATAGCCGCTATCCATCCCCCTCCCAGCAGAGCCCCTGTGACTGCGTGAGGCTTCAGAGGGGCATCTAGATTTAAATCATCAAGCCTAGTGTGCTTATTTAAAATACCAGATCTTATTCCATCTCCCTAGGCCCAAAGAATCATTCTTCTGGGCTGAGACCCAGAAATCTGCACTGGTAACTGCTCCAGGGGCTTCTTAGGCTCAACAAACTGAGAACTCTGTCTCTGAGGACAAGCAAACCCGAGAGACCATCTGCCAAGGGGCAAGAAGAGAAGATACAGGCAAGGCACCCCAGGTCTGTGTCCCCGCCAGCAAGAGACGCCTTAGAAATACGGTGCCCCAGCTCCGGGTTTGCTTGCGTTTCCTAATCTGCCCCACTGTTGATAAATAGGTCAGGGATTCCAGTGAGGGTCAGACAGTGGAGAAGGTGGACAGCGAGGCCGAGACGGTCCCGGGACTCCTGGGAGACACTGGAAAAAGAATCAAGAGCCCAAGTCCTCTGACTGCCGCTCCTGTAACTTTCAGCCTCTGCTTCACAGCAGGGGACCTAGTGCAGACTTTCTGCTGACAGGAAAACGTCCCAGAGAAGAGTCTCCGACCCTCCCCAAAACCAAATAGCACACGATCTGGCTTTAGAGACCAGAATGGGAGCCAGAAGATAAAGCATAACCGCCAACACGCTCCTGTCCCTGTAGACCTCCCCACTTGCCCTCTGCCCCGGCCAGTGCCTTGGGCGGCATCGCTGGGCCTCTTTGATCCACTGCATTGCCCGAAGTCCAAAACCGTCTTCTCTTTATGGGAGTTACTGACCAGGGCAAGCACATCTACCAGCTTGATAGCTGGGATGTCACCCTAAATGCTCATGGCCTGCGCTGGCCTGCAAGTCCCACCCAACCAGGTGCCACTCTGCGTCCCAGGGGGCCTTATTCATCCTGATTTCACTGATACCTAGCCCAGGGCAGGCACACAAAAGACGTGGAGGACCATCTAGACAACTTGCCTCAAAAAAGAGCAATTATTGGGGCTGGGGATATAGCTCAGTGGAATAAGTGCCTGCCTCGCAAGCACAAGGTCCTGGCTTTAAGCAATGCAAACCCGTCCAGCTGAGGTGCTGATGTGTAGTCTTTGATGCAAGGCGACAGGGCAGTGTTTCCCCACCTTCACTGGCTCCCCAAAACACGTGTCTGCCGAGGCAGGATGGAGACCGTGCTCCACGCTGTCAGCTGGGATCAGCCTCAGGATAAGAGGCTATGACTTCCCAGGGCAGGAAAGATTCCATCAGAGCTGAGGCACCAACCCCAGAACATCACATACTACCTCAGTTGTCATGCAGATTACGCTTTCCACAGACCCTTCTCTCTGCACACTGCGGAGGTGATTTCACCTCCTACCTAGCCTGACTCACAGCACTCACATACTTCCCACCAATCTCACAGTCATCCTCAAGCCACTCCCCTCTTCATGAATTAAGAAAACCCAGGTTTGCCCTGGGTTGAGGCCTTTGGTCCGGATAACCACCTTACTTGCTGGACTGAGGGCCTCCTTGGCTCCCCACACCTACACATATGCCGTAATGTCTTTGTTTTCACCATGGGTTGCACCGGAAGTAGTAGACTGGAATTAACTCACTAGGAGTCCAATAATAACCTTCCAGCGGGATTACAAACTTCCTGGACCAAGACGAGGACCAGAAAAGACTATGAAAAGGTGGCGAGCTGAAGGCACAATGTCGGCAGTGCCCAGTGCCTGGTGCTGCGGGGTGGAGCACACATCCAGGAGCCCATGGAGGCAGGCGTGGAGGGCACAGAGCACAGCAGGGTGGGAGGAGTTACCACGAAGTTCCCATAGCACAGTGTCACCGGATGCCCGGCCCCAGCTCCCGATGGTGGCTACAGACTGTCCTGCTGAGTAAGGGGACGTGGCCCCCACACAATACACAGCCACACACTACTCTTGGCTGCTGAGGTGACTGACACAGCAGAGGGGTCTCCACAGTCACCCCATAATAGCCTACCAGAAGTGCCTGATCAGAAAGAGAGAGAAGGCGGCGAGGAGAGGGAAGTTGTGGTAGCTGGCCTCTCCATTCCGCCAGACACCCTCTTTGTCTTTTCTCTTGTCCACCCTTTGTCCCAGTGAGCCATGCAAAAAAGCAACTGACACCATTCAAGGAGACAGGATCATATATTTCTCTCAAGAACACCCAGCTGTGGTCTGAACACCAAACTTTATTGTTTGGTTTTGCTTTTTGAGACAGGGTCTCGCTATGTAGTGCGGTCTGGCCTTGGTGGCTATGTACGCCAGTCTCTGCTCGGGACAAGGAGCGTGGATAAGCCCCTGGGTCATGATGGTTTAGGGTCTTTTAAAAAAAAAGACAATGTGAGTGGACTGAACACATACAAAGTAAGTTTATTTTTCTCTATCCAACCCCTTACCACCTTTCTCAAACTGAGAAATAACCACATCTTAAATTATAATACAAGCCCAGCCTGATGGTGCACACCTATAATCCTAGCACTGGGAGGCTGAGGCAGGAGGGTCATTGTGAGTTTGAGACTAGCCTGGGCTACAAAGTGAGCTCAAGGCCAGCTTGAACTGCACAGTCAGACCCTGTCGCAAAAAGGCAAAAAAAAAAAAAAGACAATCAATTTGTAGGGTCCAGGGATATAGCTCAGCAGCACAGTGCCTGCCTGGCAAGTGCAAGGTCCTGAGTTCGGTTCCCAGAACCAAAAAAATAAACAGTAGGAAAATTCAATTTGAAATGGATCAAAGACCTAGGTATAAGATCTGAAAAAACTCTGAGGCTGGGGTATAGCTCAGTGATACAGCACATGCCTAGCATTGAATCCAGTGACCTGGATTCAATTCCCAATATTGAAAAGACCTGAAACTTTGAAACTGCTAAAAGAAAACAGAGAGGAAACACTTGATTGTGGGTTTTTTGTTATTGCTTGCTTTTTTGTTTGTTAAGACAAGGTCTCACTCTGTAGTCCAGGCTGGCTTTGAACCCACTATGTGGCCCAGGCTGGCCTCGAATTCATGGTGATCCTCCTGCCTCAGCCTCCCAAGTGCTGGGACTACAGGTGTGTGTCACTACACCCAGCAAAACACTTGAAACCATAGGCACAAGCAAAGACTTCCTCAACAGGACTCCAATAGCACAGGAAATAGCAAGAATCAACAAATGGGACTACATCAAATTTTAAGATTCTGCATAGTGCTGGGAGCTGCTGAAGCTGGAAAATAGTTACCCATGCAGGATGAAGCCAGCCTGAGAACACAGGAACTCCTCCCAGTAAACAAGCCACTGTAGCTTTGTTAACTGGTTGCTGGGCAGGGAGGCAGAAATTAACCAACCTCTGGAGGCTCTGCTGTTTTGGGGCAGTCCTCCTGCTCACCAGGCAAGAGGTAACGCCGCCCGGCCCCAGCTCTTGTCTCTCGTCTTTATTTTTCTCATATCCACCATCAGTTCTCTCCGGGGTAGAAGGAGAGACCGAGGCTCGCTACACATAGTAAGGAAAACAACCGAGACGAAGATGCAGCTCACAGCTAACTCTTCTGACGAAGGGTTAATGTCTGGAATACACAGAAAGCTCAACAAATTTAACACCAAAAAATTTAAGTAGCTCAATCAATAAATGTATAAGTGAATTGAACAGATTCTTCTCAGAAGAAGAAGTACAAATGGCCAGTAAACATATGAAAGATGTTCTATGAAGTTCTGTAGTCATTAGGGAAATGCAAGTCAAAACTACACTAAGATGCCATCTCATCCAAGTCAGAACGGCTATCAGCAAAAATACAAGAGAGAGAGACAGAGAGAGAGAGAGAGAGGAGAAAGACATAAAGAAGGAAAGAAAGAAAGAAAGAAAGAGAGGAAGGAAGGAAGGAAGGGAGGAAGGAAGGAAGAGAAAATTTACACTGCTGGTTGGAATATACTTTGTTACAGCCACTATGGAAATCAGTACGGAGGTTCCCCCAAAACACTGAAAATAGAGTTACCACTTGATCCAGCTATACCACTCCTTGGTTTAAAAAAAAAGGTGGTGGGGAGCAGTTACCCTCAGCGCACTCCAGCGACACTGCGCGCCCTTGCTCACTGCAGCACAGCTCACAGTGGCCAAGATCTGGAACCAGCCAGGCGGTCATCACAGAGGAGTGAAAAGATAAGACCCGGTGCACACGCACAGTGGAGCGTTACGGGCCACAAGGAAGAGCGACATCCTGTCACTTGCGGGAAAATGGGTGGATCTGGAGACCATCATCTTGAATGAAATAAACCAGTCTCAGAGCAAACAGTGCGCGTTCTTCCTAATTTGCGGAGTCTAAAAAGCGACAACAAAAAAGTAGAGGGGAGTCTATTCGATTAGAGGAAGGGGAAGAAGGAAGCAGAGGCTGAAGAGGGGTTCGAGCAAGCGTGTGCGTTAGAGCCCCCCAAATGCGGAACCAGGGCAGAGGGTGGAGCAAGGGGGTGATGAGGCGAAAATGATCAAAGTAAGTTGTGTGCACTTACCAGTCACCCAAAGGGAAGTCCACTAACCTACATAACCAATGAGGAAAGGGGGAAGGAGGAAGGCAGGAGGGGGGAGGGGAGGAAGGGAGGGGAAGGGGGGACAAGGAGAAGCAGCAGAAGTAGTAGCAGCCGTCACCACCGTCACTGCAGTAGCTATCTCGGCATCATTAAGGAGCAGCGGGAACCATAAAAGGGTTGTGAGGGCCTCTCCTCCTTTCAGGCACTTTCTAGGGGCGCCTGACTCACCCAGACTTCACTTCCCTGCACGCCTGGTCCAATCCCAAGCCAGTCTTCCCATCCTGCCACTTCCCCCAACCTCTACCCCTTGCCTCCCCTCCCATCCAGTTTCCCAGGCAGGCCTCCAGTGTAAATCAACTGTCTCCCTACCTATAAACTAGTCAAGAAGGCATGAGATAATTTCAAGAAAACTCCTTTGTCCTCAGGGGTTGAATTTCTGTTTGTTATCCCACCCCACAGTGAGTCTACCTGACAGACTTCCGGTGGCAGAGGAGTGAGTTCACAGCAGTGACTGGGTCCTACCCACTCACCCTTCCTAAGTCCTTCACTTCTCTACCTGACTCAGATTTCAAAGGAAATACTAACTGGGTGTCAATCGGCACTCAGCATGAACCCTCACCTCTTCCTATGAATCTTCCAATACTGCAGAAGCTTAAAAGATTAAAAAAAAAAAAGAAGAACACCTCATTTCCCAGACTCCCTTGCAGCTGGGTCCTGGGGAAAAATGAAGTAAACATGATTAGAAACGCTCAGAGAGGATGAAGCAAAGAGGTGGACTCTGTCTCTGCTGGTAATCAAGGCTGTAGAAGGCAGCCAGGGGCAGCAGCATCCTGGCCCTGGCCATGTGTCCTTGTGCAGCGCCCCCCTCTTCCAGCCCTTCGAACAATTATGTAAGCACTTAATTCTCTGTATGGAGTCCATTCTTGCTTAAAGTATGGAGACAGCTTAGTTTCCTGTGCAGGCCCTGGGGGCTCCTCAGTCCCAAACCCATCTACCTGCTTGGTACTTCATCCATCCAGGGCAGCTTCCTGCTGAGGGCTCCAAATGCACCAGAGGAAAAAGATACAACCGGACGGGCTTAGTCCTTTTCAGAAAGTGCACTTGAAGGCTCCATTCCTCCAAGTGTTGTGAAATCTGAGCTAAACTTCCTCCGCTCCCCTAAACCCTCTGCCCCTTTGATACTAAGCTTCACTCCATTCTTACCTAACTTGGCTCTGGGTTCAACCGCCTAAACACACTGGGGCAGTACTTCACCCTGAAGGGAGCCGAGTGCTACAGCGATTCGTTCCCACCTCACCCACAGCCTGAGCGAAGGCTGGGCTTCAGCAGCTGCACCTGACTCCATTAAGCCAACCCCCAGCATTAGGGATGGGGGTCAGGAACCCTCATGGGCTTTGTGACTCTGGTTTCCAGGCTGTGCTACAAAAACGCCTTTCTTGCCTCTGATCATTAAGACTAGGACTCGCCGGCAAGAGCGCTGGTATTTCTTCAAGGCTTGCAACTGAAAGTTCCAAAGGGACTTTCAAAGACTCGATTCGATTTCTCTGTACAAATGGACAAGGCAGGTCATGCCACGTGGGGTGGAGCAGCCCGCTCCTGGGTCCCCTGTGCCGCACACGTCCTCCACTCCACTCGCTTGGTCTCTCCAACCTTCAGCTTCCTCTTCTGCAAGACGGGACAAGTACAGCACCTCTCAGGAGGGGTCGCTGTGAGGCTCCAAAGAGATGAAGTGCTTGAAGTACTCAGCCTGGTGCCTGGCACCAGGCCAGCGTCAGATGAGGTTTACGGCTGTCCTTAGTATTCCCAGCCGGTCCTGCAGGGAGGGTTTTAGGGCCTCACTGAATGGAAGACACAGCTCCAGACTGGAGTCCAGAGACCCATCCAGCATGAGACCCCATGTCCAGTGGCTGAGTGACACTGGCCACCAAACTTTTTTTTTTAGTCTTTCTGAGACCAGGTCTCACTATGCAGTTCAGGCTGGGCTTGAGTTCATTTTGTAGCCCAGGCTGGTCTCGAATTCACAGTGATCCTCCTGCCTCAGCCTCCCAAGTGCTGGGATTACAGGTGTGCCCCACCACTCCCATAAGACTTTTTATGGCTATATCATTTTTGATCTCTGGCCTTCATTCTCCCTGTAAAATGTGGGAGTTGGACTAAATGATGTGGCTCAGGTCTTTTTCAGCTCTACTGTACTATACTTCTAAATAAAATAAGTTAAACGAAGATGTACCTTGACCTTTACAAATGGTTCAATCAGTGGGACAAAGTGGTATACACCTGTAATCCCAGCATTCAGTTGGCTGAGGCAGGAAGATTCAAGCTCAAGTCTATCCTGGTCTACACTGTGGGACCGTCTCAAGAAAGAAAGTCAGGTGTGGTGGTGCATGCCTATAAACCCAGCACTCTAAATAAATAAATAAATAAATAAATAAATAAATAAATAAACCCAGCACTCAAGAGGCTGAGGCAGGAGGATCATCATGAGTTTGAGGTCAGCCTCGGCTACATAGTGAGTTCAATGCCAGTTCGAACTATATAGTGAGACCCTGTCTCAAGAAAACAAAAAAAGAAAGAATGCCATGTCTACTCTACAGAATCAAAAGGCAAGTGTACTAACCAGTGTAGTTTGAAGTCTCAATGAGAGTGAGCAGCGTGTGGTTATCTCTGACACCTGTACCACACCATGAAAGCGTGAGCTCTGCTAGTAAGGCAGTAGCACCCCCATCCCTGCAGTTTGTTGCTCACAACCTAATAGAAGGAAATGCTAAGCTGCAGGTAGAGGTTAGTGAACAGTTATATAACTTTTTCCATCTAAACTATGGACTCACTGAATTCTATCTAAGGGGTTTCTGGGATCTCTGGATCTCAGGTTAAGAATCTCCCAACCAGACAATCACTGAAGTCTCTTCTAATTTTGATGGTGTGATCTCTGGCGAAGTCTGGCTTTATCTATCACAGGTAAATTACTACCTCTAATCACATTTTTCTTACCTACAAATCAGAAATCATAAAATCTAAACTCGGTGTGGTGGTGCACGCCTATAATTCCAGCACTCGGAAGGCTAAGGCGGGAGGATCACTGTGAGTCAGTCCCACACCAGCCTGGGCTACATAGTGAATTCAAGGACAGCCTGAACTGCATAGCAAAACCCTGTCTCAAAAAAAAAAAAAAAAGACAAAAAAGAAAGAAATAAAGAAAGAATCATAAAATCTACCTCTTTGTGAGGACAGGAGAGCTAAGACAAGCAACAGGTTCTTTGATAAAATGATAAAGCCCTTTGATAGATGCCTGGGATTTGGAGAAACCCGAGAGCTTTCCCCCGCCAAACACACATCCGTCTCTCAATGGTTCCTCAAGATTTCTGCCAAGAGCTTTCCTCTCCGTGGGAACAATACCCCGGCGCTTTTCTTTAAAGAATACCACGCTATCTAGCAAAACATAGTTTAGTGCTCTGAACTGCAATCTTTGCCAATACATTTGAGCATGTGAGCCAGTGAACAATTATTAAGGAAAACACAAATCACCAAAATAAACTGAAGAGGAAATAGCAAAGTTGAATATATTAATGGCCCTTTTAAAAACCAGGTTAGTTCTCAAGTAGATGCCTCCACAGAAGGCATTGAATTCAGACAACTGTATGAGCAAGTTTGCCAGCTCTGTAAGGAACAGATAATCCCAGTTTTCAAAAACCATGTATTTTCATGAAGCTAACTTAAGTCTGATATCAAAACCAGACCGTGCCAACGAAGAAAAATTTTAGGGAGTAGTAGCCAATCTCATTTATGAGTCAAAGTATGAAAATACACTGGCAAATCACTCCAACCAAAATACAGCATGACCAAGTAAGGTTTGTCCCAGTGATGCAAAGATGAACTGATTCCTAAGGTTGCCATCCACCACAATGCCAAACCGAAGCGGAAAACGTCATTACCTGTCAGCGGATGAAGGGAAGCTTTGCCAAGATGCAGCTCCAGACCAGCAAGGCCGGCCCTAGGGGGCCCCAGGGCCTTCACCTGCCCCTGGGGTCTCTCAGTCAACCCTACCCCAAGCCCCTGGGTCTGATGGCCTCAATGAGGCTGGAGGTTTCCAAGCCTGCACAACCGAGTACATGTGCCACCCTCGGGTCCTGCCTGAGTACATGGCATCAGCAAGGTGAAGACCAGCAGAGGCAGAGCGTGCCAGCCGGAAGCCCTGCCCCTGGGAGCTCAGGCCCCGCTGTGCCTTCCCAGCATGTGTGGATTTGGGCCCTGCCACAGGGCGCTGATACACTGTGATGACCCCACAGACAGTGTGCTTTTCAGTGTCCTAAAAAAACTCAGTACAGTGCAAGACACATGGCCAAGAATGATGGGAGAAGTGTTTTCAAAGCAAGCAGGAGCCCCTTGAGTGTGCTGAGGGCAGTGAACAGCAATGTGTCTTTCATGCTAACGCATTTTTTTAACTTAAACATTCACCATAACTTTTGATCACACCTCACTACTAAGAGTTTTATTACCTTTTCTGTCAAAGAATAACGTGCTGGTGGTGAATCCTCTTCCATTCTCTTCAAGTCTAGCGCTATGTGACTTCTGGCTCCTCTCCAAGGGCCAAGGGACCACGAAAGGTAAATGTTTTGAATCAGTTCAGGCCATCAAGGCACCCAGGACAGTGCAGCTACAGATACTTGCAATGGGAGATGCAGAATTGCTTCAGAGAGTGTCAAGAATGATGGCTGCCAGGCGTAGGGTGCCACCGTCACCCCGGCACTTGGGAAGCTGAGGCAGGAAGGTTGAGTTTGGGCTGTGCCTGAGCAATTTAGCAACTTAGCAACCCTGTCTTATATAATTTAAAAACAAAATTCTTTTAAAGGCCTGGGGATGTAGCTTAGTGCAAAGGCCCTGGGTTAATCTTCCTGGGGTTAAAAAAAAACTGGGATAAACAAGTTTGAAGTGAGTGCAAGGGTTTTGAGGGGTGTTAACGTTAATGGACATATTCTCTTATTGTAACAATGTTTTTAACTTTAAACATTCACCGCATGACCTGATGGCACCTTGCAGAATGCCATCTTGCCGTCTCTTGTCTCTCCTCTCGCCCTGCAGCCACGCCCACACACAGGCTGAGTGGCACTGAGCCACGTGGGCCTCCGGCCCTGGCTCCGTGGGGACAGGAGGGGCAATGCTTCACTCACAAGCACGGGGCCACACTGAGGGTCTCATTGCACCCCGAGGTGGAACCCCTAAGAGGCCGGGGCCACCAGGCACACACAGTGGCAAGCAGCTAGGGTAAGTAGTAGGCATCGTGCACAACTGTAAAGCTCTGTAATAAATGCCAGGCAGTGTCAGGGAAACCCCCACACACACACACACCAGCTCTCAATGTTTGTTGAGAACTTTTGCTAAGAGTTTTATAGTCCCTGAGAACAAAACACTAGAATTCCATGTGAAAGGATATCATGTCATCTATTAAAACATAAGTCATTGTTGGCTAATAGCTTTTTTTCTTGTACTAGAGATTGAAAACATGATCTTCACACTGAGCTATATCCCCAGCCCTTTTTATTTTTTAAATTTGAGACAAGTCAGGCATGTGGCATGTGACTATCACCTCAGCATTTGGGAGGCTGAGGCAGGAGGACTGCAGCAAGTTAGAGGCCAGCCTGGGCTACGTAGTGAGTTCAAGGCCATCTTGAACTACACAGCGAGACTGTCTCCAAAAACAAAAACAAAAAATTGAAACAGGGACTTGTTAGGTTACTAAATTACTCAGGCTGGGCACGAATTTGTAATCCTCCTGCCTCAGCCCCTCAGAGTGCTAGGATTACAGGCATAGACGACCACACCTGGCTTGCAAACTGATTTGAGAATATAAACAAATAGGATGATTTTTAAGGGAAACACTAATCACCAGAATAGACTAAAAAATGGAAAAGTAGAATAGACTAAGAGTTTTAAAGAAATTAGTTATCAAATATCACACACACACACACACACACACACACACACACACTTAGCCACCAATATCAGATGGTTTCATGAGCGAGTTTAACAGCTCTCTAAGGGCTTCCCTTACATGTCCCATGCAAATTTCCCCTAAAAGCCTCTTCCTAACGACAGCTGTTGAGCCAGACATTACCCTGGCATACTGCAGTATCCTTAGCACTGAGAACAATGCCTTGCATGCCATATATACTCAATGCATATTTGTTGAATGACTAATAAAACCATGAAACAACAACAAAAAAATAGTTTAAACAACTTTGGTGTAAAAGAAATTCCTGTTCCTATTCATCCCCATTTTGGAGACAAATCCAAATTAATTGGAAGAGGAGAGCACAGCCATTCCCAGAGCGGCTGGGACAGGCACACAGGACAGCGGCACAGGCTCCAGGCCAAGTCCTACTCCGCCATCACCTTGTTTCCCAAGGGCTGATGGGTCTGCTCATGGCCAGCTGTGGGCCAGGAAAGCTCCTCCTCCTCCTCCCTCCCAGCCCACCGTCACTGTCCTCTGGGGACCAAAACACACACACTCTCCTCTCCATCTGTGTACACATCGGACTCCTTTGGAAAGAGGCTTTTCGGAAGGAGCTTCAGAAACCTTCTCAGACCAGCTTCGCACCCTGGCAAGGCTCCTCTCCCTCCTACAGCCCCAGGTTGTTGGCTGTGAGGCCCGGGCACTCATCCGACCAACTTCCTTCACTCCCTCCCTTCCTTGTTTTTCTGAGATGGGATCTTGCTATGCAGCCCAGGCTGGCCTCCAAGTCACAGCAATCCTCCTGCCTCAGCCTCCTGAGCTCTGGATTATAGGTATGCACCACACTCCCACTTGTACCTGCTTTAATAATGCAAATACAAGCTGATAAATTAGTAAGTAGCAAAGGCTTTGAAGGCGCCTCCCCGGTGCTTTCCAGCACACTGCATCATGACTCAGGTGGATCACAAAGGAAAGCCAGGGTGTTGGGGCGCGAAACCTGACATCCACGCTCCCCAGAGCGGGCTTGTGGGGAACAAAATGACTTGTGAGCAGCTGGACTGTGTCCCCCACACCTCCAAAATCATAAGCTGAAATCTGCCCCAGTACTGCAGGACACAAACATCTGGAGCCAGGGTCTTTCAGGGGTAACTAAGTTACACTGCAGACATTCAGGTGGCTCCCACTGAATGCAACTTGTGTCCCCAGAAGCAGGGAATCTGGACACAGAAAGGCACAGAGAGGAGAGATCATCTGGATACCCGGGCAGAGAAAACCTCAGATCTCAGAAGACACCCATCTTGCCAACCTGAGTGCAGAAGCCTGGCTTCTGGAATTACAGGACAACATGTTTCTGCTGCCTGAGCTACCCTGTCTGTGGGACACTGACAGCAGCCAGAACAAACTAAGATACAGCTCAAATCTCCATGATATTTCCATAAAGTAGACACTAACTCAGGCATGGGGGCACACAACTTCCTCCCAGCATTTGAGAGGCTGAGGCAGGAGGATCCCAAGTTCTAGCCTATACTGGACAATTTAGCCACTTAGCAAGGCCTTTTCTCAAAATAAAAAATAAAAAAGGGTTGGAGGATATGGGAAGGCCTGGAGTTCAAGCCTCAATTCCTATATATCTATATCTATATCTATATCTATATATCTATATATATATCTATCTATATATAGTGATATATATATATATATACCACACATTCTTTCAAGATAGATTTTTCCTGGCATGCAAATATTTAGCTTCTCTCACTTTTTTAAACAGGGAGAAAATGCTTATCTTCATTTCCCAATTCTGCAGGCACCTCTACAGAATCCTGGGACTGGGACAGGAGGGTGTGCAGGTCAGAGGTTAATCGCCTGAGGCAGGAGAGGCAATTTTTATCCTAAGCAGAAAAAGTAATTCTATCCTTTGCGGGCTGATCAGAGACTACAAGGTTTCACAGGTTTGAAAAGTCTGTTTCCTTGAAAGTGCAGGCATTCTCCTGCCCAATTTCTCTAAAAGTCTTAGCAACAAGTCTGAACACTTCCATTTCAGCCAAGTCAGGTGGTGCACACCTTTAATCCCAGCACTCTGGGAGGCTGAAGCAGGAGAATCACAAATACAAACTCAGTCTGCGCAATTTAGCAACTTAGCAAGACCTTGTCTCAGAATTAAAACCAGAAAGGGACTGAGGATCTAGCTCACAATAAAGGCCCCTGTTCAAGCCCCAGTACTACAAATAAATAAACAAACAAATTCTTCCATTTCACAGAAACCCTACATCCTCTATTTTGCAAGCCAGACATTGTTAGTTTTCTCATCAGAGCCCACTGGAAAGGTCAGGCCCACTTCTGCAGAGGCCCGTGTGTTCCTGGGATCGAGGGGTAGGGTCTACAGACCAGCTCAAGCTCAGGTCGGAAGGTCACTGCTTCCCGAATCCAACTTGGGCTGCAGAGCAGCCGGATACCTGTGAGCAAGACATTGAACTCCTCCCAGCCTCAGTCCCCACAGCTGCTCAGTGGGCAGCCCGGCCCTTCGCAGAATGCACGTATGCTGCCTAATGTAGTGCAGGCGGGTGGAAGATTTTTAAAAGGCAGCATCAGGGCCATAATTACCACCTTGTTGTCTGAGGGGACACTAAAGTCAGGCCTGGCTCCTGGGGTGTAAGGCCTGCTCCCCCAAGAGCAGCAGCCATCAAGTAAGATACAAGAATGCTGGCTGTGTCACCCATTGAGGGGACCCCACTCCCTGGGACGCACACCCTGTGGGTGCCAATCTGCAGGCCAGGGTGTGGCAGGGGTCTCTGAGCTGGGGGGAGACAGGGGCAGGGCTTGAGAAGAGGTAACGGACAGGGATTGTAATGGCCCAAGTACCCAGCTGCTTGCTAGACTGACCCCATGCTTGACCCCTGATTCACCTCAAACAACTAAAGTCCATGTATGGTAACATAATTATTGTTTAAAGGTTCCTTGTTCTTTCTCAGAAAGAATTCAAAGAGCATTGCCCACCCCTGCCAGAAACAGGACAGTTACCCAAGCATAACGTCCCTGCTACACCTGTGTATTCATTGTGGTTTTTGTCTTTATAAGCCCTGCATACAATGGGCTCAGGGCTCTCACTTTTCAGCCTTGAAACAGAGGCGTGAGTGGGGGCTGTTGGGCTCAACTATTAAAAGCGCTACTAAATTCTAATTTGGCTGTTTGGGAGTTTATTGTTCTCGACCCGTCTCAGGATGAAGAAGGGATTTAATCAGGAAGAGAAAGGGCGGAGAAGGGGACGGACAAAAGCTGTGAAGGGCCGGGCATGGGGCACACACCTGTCAACCCAGCACTCGGGAGGCTGAGACAGGAGGATCACTGAGAGTTCCAGGCCAGCAAGGGTGAGTTCAAGGCCAGCTTGTCTCAAAAAAAAAAAAAATCTATAGAAGAAATTTCAAATTCTGTATTCATGGGCTAGGAAAGCTTCTAACACTTTGGGTTTTTGGAAGTCAGATCTCGTGCTTTTGGGGAGTGTCCTCCCAGCATGAGTCACAAGATAGGGTCAAGGAATTTTATTTCATGGCTTATTTTAAAATGAACGCTAACAGAGAAGTTGTTTTATACATTAACTGAGGATGGGCATAGAACATGCATTTCACAAGAAGCAGCGGGCTGTGCTGAGCTGGCCGTGCCACACCAGTCCTGCCAATGAGTCCAACTGCGGTGCTGCCAAGGCTGGGCACTGAGGAAAGAGGAGATCTTACTTCGAAAGTCTTTGCTATATCTAAAATAATTTGATATCAGGTGCACAGTAATGTGTGTCTATGACCCCAGCACTCAGGAGACTGAGGCAGGAGGGTCCCAGGAAGTTTAAGGCCAGCCTAGCTACATAATGACACCCTGTCTTGAAAAAAAGAAATAAAAATAAACAATTTGTTTTGCTCTGTGCGCCAACCTTCATTTCTGTCACCTGCTCTGACGATGCGGGCTGCAGATGCACACTGTGGACGGGCTGGTGCTCTGAGAGGCTGGGTCACCTTCGCCAACTCCCCTGGGAGGCGAGCGCATGATGGGGGTTTTCAAAGTGTCAGAGGGTGGACCTGATCCTTGGGTGGCTCATCTCCACCCACAAGTTCCCTGCAGGCGTCACTCATCTCGCAAGGTCTCCCCGGCCCCACCCCTAGCATCTCTCTCCTCCTCATTCTCTCCTGCAGTGATTTTCAAAGGAGGTTTCGAGAAATGCAGCTTCTTTTTTGTTTTGCTTTTGTTTTGTTTTGAGACAGGGTTTTGCTGTGGAGCCCAGGCTGGCCTTGAACTTGCCATCCTCCTGCCTCAGCCTCCCAGTCTGAGTGCTGGGATCACAAGCAGACACCACCACGCCAGCTAGAAATGCAGCTTCTCTGGCCTGAACTCAAAACCCAGACCTACCCGAGGCCCAGTAGCCTGTGCTTGACAAGCCTTCCAGGGGCTTCAAGCAGTTTTTTGTTGTTGTTGTTGTTTGTTTTTTGCGGTACCAGGGATTGAACTCAGGACCTTGCACTTTCCTGGCAGGCACTTATTCCACTGAGCTACATCCTCAGCCCTCAAGCAGGTTTTCTAATGATAAGGTTTTTGAACCAGTTCCGCTGCCCAGTACTCTTGCCCTGACACTCCTGTCTTACGCTCCCCCTCCTCAGCCTTCAGGACGTGGCCCACCTTGGGCATGGTGTCTGGAGAGAGGGACAGCATGCACAGTGTCCACACAGAAGGGCCACCTCGAAGGTGAGGTCACACCTTCTAAGGAAGGCCTAGGGGATCATACTCAACCTCCTCCTTCAACAGAGGGACAGCGGAGTCCTGCACAAGAACAAGTTAGCCCAGTCTCTTGCTGAGAAGTTGAATTAAGACTAGAAGCACCCAAAACCAGGCATGGGCCACCATGCACTCAGGAGGCTGAGGCAGGAGGACTGATACAAGTTCCAGGCCAGCATGGACTACACACTGAGACCCTGTCTCGAAAAAATCAACCAACAAAAAATAGAACCATCTGAATGAGGATGGAATCAGCGTCTGTGTGACTTCCACTCGGGTGTCCAGCACACGCTCAGGCGGGGGCAGGACCACAGCCGGGGCTGGCGTGTGACCGGCAGCTGTAGAGCCTGAACCTGCGCCTGCAATTCGAGGCTCAAACGGCTGGGGGGAGGGCACCTGGGTCCTCAGTGACCAGCACCTGCCTCTCCCAGATTTGTCCCTGCTGAGCCCCTGTCATGTCCCAGTCCAACCCCGGGGCCTCCCTCGCCCTCTACTGCCTGCACCAATCTCTGGGCTCCATGCAGCTCTGACCTTCAGGAGCAACAACTCCCTTTGCTGATAATTTTTAAAGACTAGTTTGGGGACCTGTGGGTGCCCTGAAAGCCCTTTTATTAGAGAACCCACAAGGTCAAAAGTCAGAACTATTTTCCTGACACCGTGTTTAAGTTTTCACTCTGGGCTGGACCTGGTGGTGCACGCCTGTAATCTCAGCACTTGGAGGCTGAGGCAGGAGGATTGTTGCAAGTTTGAGACCAATCTGGGCTACAAAGTGAGCTCAAGGCCAGCCTGAACTGCATAGTGAGACCCTGTCTCAGAAAAGACCAAAGAAAAAAAGTTTTCACACTGGTTCTCTCGTGCACAGACAGAGCACAGGAAGTGTCAGCTGTGGCTTCAGGCACAACCACAACCAGTTGTGGCAAACCCCAACCTGCGGCCGCACACTTCACAGCATCCAGCCAAAGCTACCTTTCGTGAGAATGAGCTGAGGAGAAATGAGAACCCAGGGATCTATATAAAGCCAGACACAAAGTGTTCTAGATTTATTATTTTAAGTGAATTAACAAACATTTTAAATTTTCCATTTAAATTTTTTCTTTTTATTTAATTTTTTGTTGTTATTTTGTTCTTTGAGACAGGGTCTCCATATGTAGTTCAGACTGGCCTTGAACTCACTATGGGGCCAGGCTGGCCTCAAAGTCACAATGATCCTCCTGCCTCAGCCTCCCAAGGGCTGGGGTGATAGGTGCGCACCACCACACCCAGCTTTCATTTTAATTTCTGATCCCATAAATCTTTTTTTATCCCATAAATCTTGGTAGATCTAACACACACAAACATAAGTCCTTTGGGATCCTAAATTTTTTTTCTTTGCTTCTTGCAGTTTGAACCCAGTGCTGTACATATGCTAAGCAAATACCCTGCACCACATCCCCAAGCCTTCATTGATTCTTGAGGGACAGTGTAGGTCCTGAGGTCGGAAAGCTCAGCGCCTCTGCGCATATGCCGGGCGCCGGGCCAGCAGAGCCAAGCCTGACCCACAGATGCCTCCGCAGACGCACGTGGTCCCACCAGGTTCGCTAGGGTTTCTGGCAGCACAGAAAGACACTTGCTTTGTGATTTTAAGTGGCTCAAGTTGTTGCAGACTCTGCTTTGAATCCAGACATAAAATATAAACATTTTAAAAGTTCAAAAAATTCAAACCAAAAAATTAACCTGAGAAACAAGGCTGCTCTTCTACTCGGTAAAAGTTTCAGAGATACAGGGAGAAACGAGGACCTTGTGAAATACCCCGTGCCCAGGAACGCCACAAATACATACTAAGCAACCCACCACCAACAGGGAACGGGGGCCTGGGCAATGTTCTCAGCATAGGAAACAAGCCAAGAAAAAGTCAGACATGTCGTATGCACCTGTGCTCCCAGCACATGGGAGGCTGAGGCAGGAGGCTCACAAGTTCAAGCTCAGCCTGGGCGACTCAGCAACTTCGAGACACCCAGTCTCAAAATAAAAAATAAGGAAAGGCTGGGGATGCAGCTCAGTGTGAAGGCTCTGGGTTCAGCCCTAGGGCCACAGAGACAAAAGGAGACCCCGTAGATGTGGGAGCTCCCGCTGGAGAGGCTGACATAGGGCTGCGCCTCGAACAAGAGGCGGGTGCGCCTGGCCAGCCGAGTGTGTTGGTGCCTGTGGGGACCAATGCCCTGAGAAATGAGTGTGCCATCACCGCTGGTGAGCGAGGAGACTGTGTGCATTTTAGGTGCTGGGATGACAGATGTGTGCCACCACACCTGGCTTGAAATTTGCTTTTAAAGACCTTTTAATTAGGGAAAGAAACATTCTACATCCCTCATGCAAGGAGTCTCACGTTTACATCACTACGGAAGGACTCTCAGGAGCCTGAAGACAGGAGGACCAGGAGGTAGGGTGGTCATTTAATCAACAGCAGGAAAGAAGAATCCGGGCACTCTCCAGAGGCTGAGGCGGGAGGATCTCAACTTGGAAGCCCAACCCGGGCTTCTTAGCAACTTAGCAAGATCCTGTATCAAAATTTAAAAGGGAGCATGGGCAGGCTGGGACTATTGCTTAGTGCAAAGGTCCTGGGTTTAATCTCCTATAATCAAAGAAAAAGAAAAACAAAACAGGGCTCTTGGGTCCCTTGGGTGCTAGTCGGAATTCTGGATGCTGAGGCTGCCAATTCCCTGAGCATCATTCTCAGGGGCTCAGCATCCGCATGGGCACGGGCCAGACTCAAGGCTCATCACTGACCCAGCTGAGCCAGGGATGCTGACATCACTGGGAGCAGACACACAACTCAATGTTCCCACATGTGCTCCTCAGAAACACGCCCAGGCAACGCCCACAGCCCCTTTGCAGGTGGGCCCTTGGGTGCCACGGCCCAAGCTCACATACCAGGATCAGCCCCCTGGAGTCCCTCCGGCACCCGGCCCATTTCCTCCTGGTCTATAGGGCACTTCTGGCCTCCTGTCGCTGACAGAGCCCCTGGGCCCTGGTCTCACTGCATGACAATCTGGGTTCAGCTGTCAGGGGCCACCTTCTCTGTGCATGCTTCTCCCCACTGGTCACTGTCTCAGCCTCAGAACACTCTTGTCCTGGTCAGTCTGACAGGATGCCTTCAAATGAAAATCTTCCCCGCATCCTGTACCAGACTCCCGAGTCTTCAGTGAAACTGAAGGGTTCCAACAGAAAAGGTTTAATTTTATATTGAGTGCCTGATGTAGAGTACATGCCTGCAATCCCAGCCCTTGGGAGGCTGAGGCAGGAGGTTTCACAAGGTTGAGAACAGCCAGGGCTACATAGTGACTCCCTGCCTCAAAAAATAAGTAATTTTATTTTGAAAACTTAGTTACACCAACCACATCCTCAGTGAGGACCACACTCACTGCCACCAAGACCTCCCACCCCCGCTCGCTCAGTGCTCACTCACCCAGGAGGGCCGTCTGTGCGCGGGTCCGTGTGGCTTTGCCCCGGGCTGGGGGCCTGGCGTGAGGCCACTGTCTGGCCACAGCGGGGAGCACCAGGGTCTGTCCAAGCAGCAGCAGCGGCAGCAACAGTGAGCAGTCCGCCAGCATCTTGCCCATTTTCAAGAGCAGGAAGAGATCCAAGGCTGGGACACAAAACGGAGAGGCCGTGAGATTCTGGCGCCCTGGACCTGCAGCCGCGACCCGCAAGGCCTCTCCACCCATCGCACTCAGCTGGTCCCATCTGCGTGCTGCGCCCTTGGAAATGCCCCAAACCCTGCAGCCCGCTTTTCCTTGAGGCCTTGGGAGCAGAGCACAACCAGGGGACTTTCTTGACACCTTGGTCACCATAAGACTGATTAGAAGCTAGAGTGGTGCACACCTCAGGAGGCTGAGGCAGGAGGATCTCCACAATTTCAAGGCCAGCGTGGGCTACACAGTGAATTTGAGGCCAGCTCAAACCATATAGCAAAACCTTGTTTCCATAAACAAAAACAGCCAGGCGTGGTGGTGCACATCTGTAATCCCAGCACTCAGGAGGCTGAGGCAAGAGGATTGCTGCGAATTCAAGGCCAGCAGGGACTACATAGGGAGGTTCCACCTCAAACAAACAAATAAACAAACAAAAAAATGCATGGAAAACTGGAGAGAGAATATCTTGAAGCTTTTACCAATTAAGCATACTATCAATTAGTCACGGCAGGGGGCTGGGGGTATAGCTCAGTGGCATAAGTGCTTGCCTGGCAAGCGCAAGGTCCTGAGTTCGATCCCCGGTACCGGAAAAAAAAAAAAACAATTAGTCACGGCACTGTAAAAAGAAAAAACATCTGAGAACTTCAAATAACAATATTCCTTCAATCTATTAATAGCAGGTAGCACAAACTAACATATATAAATGTCCCAGAAAGTCATGCATAGCTGATCCAGGAGCACTGCAGAGACCCTGCTGCTCACCATGACACTGATGATGGCTCAGGCTGGGCGCTAGGCTGAGTCCCCGTGCCCGGTGTCCCAAGCGCTTCACAGGCACAGATTCTCTTAGTCCACCTCTTCCATACCCAGGGCTCAGCGGGAATCACAACCCAAAGGGCACAGGGTCCCCAAGGCACAGCAGGGACAGAGCATGGCGGGGCGAGACCCCCACCCATGATGCAAAGAGAAATGGACACCGAACACGTCAGGGTGGTGTTTGTCCACAAACCGCTCCGGACTGACCCGGTGATGAACTTGGCTCTAAAAGAGCACTTTCCACACTTGCTCTCGGAAAGCAGCTGGCCCTCCACTCTGCACTAAAATGATACTAAAACTAGTGAATGTTTGTTCTGCGATCACTCTACGCCAGGCATGGAGCCAATGGCTTTAAAAGCACAAAGTGATTTAATTGAATTCTTCAGATGTGAACATGCCCGAGGTCGCATGACTCACATGGGGGAGGGTCCAGAACCCCCCTCGCTTATCACAGATAACTACACCCCCCTCGTTTTTTTAGTTTTTTGAGACAGGGTTTTGCTGTTGTTCAGGCTGGCCTTGAATTCACTATGTAGCCCAGGCAGGCCTCGAACTCACAGCGATTCTTCTGCCTCGGCCTCTGAGTACTGGGGTTACAGGCATGCGCCACCACACCTGGCTCTGCACCCGCTTTTGGAGGATTTACATTCCACTCACTGAGCTGGTCCTTTCCATAGCTTTAAAGTGGAGAATCCTTTGAGAAAACGAAAGAAAACTTAAAGACTACTTTTCCTCTTCCTCTACTCTTAAACCTATCACTGAGTTTCAAGCTTTTCCTGGGCCCTTGAGCTGTGACCTGTCTCACATATGAACACCTTGGGTTAGGACCGGAATTTTTGTTTTAACTTACAACCAAAGTCTTGAGTTATGACCCAAGTGCCAGCCGCGTGTGCTTGCAGATGGCCTCAGGTGCAGATCTAACCTGTAAAGAGTTCTGGAAGGAACACTACCACATCCTTTCCAGTGTGGGTTAACTGAGAAATCCTCGGCCAGTGTCTCTCTGAGGACACCAGGATCCACCTACACACAGGAGAGAGACTTCGAAGGCTGAGTAGAGGAGCCTGAGCCTTCAGTGGGCAACTTGAGTTACAGCCAGGTCTCGGGAACACATTGAGTTCACAAGTCAAGGGTCCGTTTTTTGTGTGCTTTTTTTTTTGGTATCAGGAACTGAACTCAGGACCTCATGCTTGCCAGGCAAGCACTGCACACTGAGCTATCTCTGCAGCCCAAGGGTCCACTTATTTACCAGCTAGTCTGACAGGCCTCCAAGTATGCAGTGTCATTTACAGGTGTTTGGCTATGTTGATGCGGCCCCCTCCTCCAAACGTAGTGTCCACGTTTACTCAGGGCAAATGTGTCCAGCTGTGTCCAGCATGCTCGCGGAGCCGCCCCCCACCACACACACAGACACACATACACACAGTTCCCCTGGCACTAAACATCTCACTCTGACATCTCACTCAGGTGTGCTGGGCCCTTGCCACTTCTAAGAAACAAGCGCCATTTGTTTTAAGAGGCGATTTCAAGTCACTCCCACTCCCCAGAAGGCACAGAGGACGGAGGGAGGATGGGGAGATCAAAAGAAAACCAAGTGCTACTTCTAGCTGTTGACCCTCTTCCTGCCTCGGCACCCTCATCTTTAAATTGAGGTGCTGGAGATGTAGCTCAGTGGCACAGCACCTGCCTGGCAAGCTCAGGGTCCCAAGTCCAATTCCTGGTATCCAAAAAATATATATATATAAATTGTGGATGACCACTGGCCTGGCTGTTGCATGGATTCAGTCAGCTCCAACATACAAAACCAGGGCCAGGCACACAGGAGCTGCTGCATGAGTACTTGCTATCATGATTATTACTATCTTGCGCATGCAAACCAATTAATAGAAAGTATATATTATTCATTTTGTCATAACATTTTATGCACTACATTAAATCAACTCTCATGCTTATGAATATTATAACAAAACAATGATGTAAAAATTTGTAAATTCTAAATATACATGAACACCTGAAAGTGTTTGAAATGTTCTTTTTTTCAAAAGGCAGGAGCAGTGGCACATGTCTATAACCCCAGCACTCAGGAAGCTGAGGCAGGAGGATCTTTGCAAGTTCAAAACCAGTCTGGGCTACAAAGTGAGCTCAAGACCAGCCTGAACTGCACAGTGAAACCCTGTCTCAAAAGGACAAAAACAAAAAAAACACAACAGTATGGTGATATTAATGTCAGACAAGACAGTGTTTTTAATTTTTCTTTTTAGACAGGATCTTACTATGCACAAAATTCTCAGAGATTCTCCTGCTTCAGCCTCCTGAGTCCTGGAGTTATGTCACCATGCCTAACTAAAATAGTTTCTTTTAAAGATACAATGGCAGTGAAATAAGAAAAAAATAAGCCAGCACCTGTGTCCAAGTCAGCAGGTCTTTCTTGGTTTGGCATTCACACCCATCAGCCTTTGAAGAACGGGCATCATCTCTAACAGTGAAGCTCTGTGAAGAGCTCCTTTCACAGAGGAGCACGTGCACAGGACTGTGCTCAGAAACAGGTTAATTCTGTCAGAACCGAGTCCGGGAAGCATGGGAGTATGGAAGAATATTTTACAATAATGCAAAGACTTTGACGTTTGCTTTAGCAAGTGTTTGCCTCTCCACGGACAATGGGTCTTTTCTTCGGGCTTGGCCAATGGGCTGGGGTAAGAGAGGAGGGTGCTGTGACCCTCTCAGCACCGGGTTCTCTGGCGTCACTGTAGGAACGGAGGCATGACCAGGGACCCTGCCGGGTCAATGCCACATACCGTGCACCAGGAGATGCTGGCTTGCAGTAAGTCGCATAAGGAGAGGCACGGCCTGGAGCAAAGTCTCAGCCCCAGCTAAGCGAACTAAGCGTTGCTCAGGCAGGCAGAGGAGGAGGGCCGTGCACCAGGCAGTGCACTGCACAACTAGCAAGGTGAAAGAGAGCCCAGTCTGTGGACAGAACCCTAACATTTATGGAGGAAAAGAGTCTCCTTGGCCTCAGAGCTACTTCCCCAGAAAAACAAAGACTCTGCACTGTCCACCTCTCAGGCAACCAGCCTACTCATTCAAAAAGAAAAAGGGAAGCTTGGCTTAGGGGTGCATGACTGTAATTTAAGCACTCTGGGAGGCTGAGGCAGGAGGATCACAAGTTCAAACCCAGTCTGGACACCACGCGGTGACAGCACCGTGGGGGCCCAGTATGGCACCACCTTGGGCTCCCGGGCCTCCCCGTTGGGCTCCGAGGGCATCATCCCGGGCCCATATGCAGGGTCCACCGACCCAGGGCCCCTCTGTGCAGACCCTGCCCCATCCAGTGTTCACCCCTGTGCCTGTGTCCAACCCCGTGTCCGTGCCCGTGCCTGACCCCGTGGCCAACCCCATGCCCATCCCTGTGCCCTGAGCCATGGAGTCTGAAGCCATGGAACTGTCCTTCACCTGTGCCACCGTCCTGGGCCCTCCAGACTGAGTGAGGCTGCTGGAGGCCAAGGACCTGGATCTCTCTACAGCCACTCAGTCACCCTGCTCCCCGCATGCGCAGCGCGCACCACGCCACTCCGTGCTGAATCCATTTTGCTTCTAAAGCTCAAGAACTGCACCCCAAACCGGCCCTCGCTCTGCGCAAAACCTAGTGCCGTGTCTTCCCTTGTGTGCTGCGTCCGGGTTAAGGAAAAGACCCTGTGACAAGGCCATCTCCCACCTTCCTGATGGGAAGGCCCCCGCACAAGCTGTTGGCCAACTTGAATATATAATGTTTAAAGAAGAGACCTGAAATGGCACATATCAACTAAGGTGTCAGTTTAGTCACACAGGCATATTTTAAACATTTTAAATTATAAAATATTAATTTAGAAATAATACTTTTTCCATTAAAAATGTTACATAAATTAGGCATAGTGGGCCATGCCTGTCTCCCAGTACTCTGGGAGGCTGAAGCAGGAGGATCACAGATTTGAGCGACTTGTGACTTAGTGAGTCCTTGTCTCAAAAATTTAAAATAACAAATTGTCTGCAGATATAGCTCTGGGCAAGGGCCCTGGATTCAACCCTAGTATGCTAAAAAATTAAAATTAAAAAGTTATTTGAAATAAGGTTTTCTCTCATTTCATAAACCATGTTCTTCAATGCTTCACTTGCTTCTTTCTGTAATACTGAGACCTTAACCTGAAAAAGACGCCCTTGTGGTCTGTCATCTTCACTTTTTTTTTGGTCTTTTGAGACAGGGTCTCACTATGCAGTTCAGGATGGCCTTGAGCTCACTTTGTAGCCCAGGCTGGTCTCGAACTTGCAACAATCCTGCCTCAGCCTCCCAAGTGCTGGGATTACAGGCGTGCATCATCATGCCCGGCTCATTGCTCTTTTAAATGACCTTATTTGTTTTACTTTGTTTTGGTTTTTTTGAGACAAGGTGTCCCTAAGTAGATTAGGCTACCCTTGAATTCACTATGTAACCCAGGTTGGCCTTGAACTCACTGTGATCCTCCTGCCTCAGCCTCCCAGGCACTGGGGTAAAGTGACGTGAAAAGGATAATATGCCCTGTCACTTAACCTGGTGATAATAAAGCTGCTCTCAAGACTAATTAAAGCTGCTCACTAAATGTGGGCTGAAATTTCTGCCAATTCTGGTCAGTTGATTTCTATGAGTATCCAAAACTACAATGGCTGAGGTCACTTTTGGCAAAGGTGTCTTCCCTGACTGGCACTTCAAAACTGTGACAGAACCGGGTATGGTGCACACCTGTACTTCCAGCACCCAGGAGGCTGAGGCAGGAGGATTGTTGTGAGTTTGAGACCAGCCTGGGCTACAAACTGAGCTCAAGGCCAGACTGAACTGCATAGCAAGACCCTGTCTCAAAAAGACAAAAAAAAAAAAAAAACATGGCAGAGCATACCGTACTCACTTGGGCAGCTTTGCAAGGACTGGGAGATAAGGAACTCCCTCCCTCCCAAGGGCGGCAGTTCTGGGACACTCTCAGACACCGGTATACTCAGTGACTTCCAGAGCCCTCACATCCTCCTGCCTTTCGGTCCAGCACTGTCCCAGCCTAGATGTGGCACTCGCTCCTCTCTCGCTCCTTGGCAGAGGCTGCCAGCCATCCCAGATACCTACCTTGCCCTCTTCCTCCTCCTCCCTCTGTCCTGAGGGCTGAACCCACACCATGACCTCTGCACTGAGCTACATTCCAGGCCTTGTTAAAATGTTTCCCAAGCTGGCTGGAACTTACATCCCCCGTCTCAGCCTTGCAGAGTGCTGGAACTCTAGGTGTGCACCACCAGGCCTGGCTTGGCCCTTTTTCTGTAGTCCAACACCTCCTTTCTGATTGGACAGGAGACATGCTGGTCAAGGACCACAGCCGCCTGGCCTCCTGTCTCCCCTCCCGCTGACGCACTGCTGACTGGTGGGGCAGGGTGGTGGGCTGAGCGCAACTTCTGAAAGAATGCAGAATAGCAGCAGCACGCCCTTCCTACTCAGCCCTTCCGGACTCTGGCAACATGACCTCCTGGCAGGAAGCCAGCATTCGAACCAAGCATGAGGCCCCACAGAAATGGGACCATGCCGGACGTAGTGGTACACCCCTATAAGCCTAGCATTCGGGAGGCTGAGGCAGGAGAATCGTTGCAAGTTCAAGATCAGCCTGGGCTACAAAGTGAGCTCAAGGCCAGCCTGAACTGCATAGCAAGACCCTGTCTCAAAAAGACAAAAAAAAAAAAAAAAAGAAAAAGAAAAGAAAAGAAAGAAAGAAACAAACAAACAAACAAATGGAAACCATGCCCAGTAACAGCAGTAAAGGTACTGGACTGCGGCTCCCTGTGCCCCCAACACTTTGGGCCCTGTCTCCAGGACAGAAATAAACTTCCTTCTTTAAACCACTCCTCCTTTGGTTTGTTCAGCAACTTGCAGCTAAACCTACCCCTAATTAATAAGCTGTTTCCAACTCTCCCCTGTTGAACCATCCGGCACCAGTGCTAAATCCCACCCCAAGGAAGCAATGCAGTATCTGGCTGCTTATGTTCCTGCGCAAAAACTGCCAGTGACTTTCCGGACCAACCTGGTCAAGGCTACATTGCTTAGCTCGGCATTCAAAGCCCTGGAATCTGAACCCTTGTTACAATGTTCCCTGTGTCCACACCCACACAGGGACACACACAGACGCTCCTTATCGTTACCGCTCTGTATCAGACCTGAGGCTCCGCACCACCTCATTCATTTTTGCTGTCTGAACTGAGTTTAGGACAACCGAGATTCGATTAGTCACTGGGCCCAAATTTGCGATCTTCCTGCCTCAGCTTACAGAGCTTCTCCCTTGCTCACCATCTGGAACTGCCTCTCCTGCTCGGGCAGGAAGAAGAGCCCGTCTCCAAAGGTGGCCACATCCTCATGCCTGGAGTCTGTGACTGAGACGCCACACATCCAGCAGCGTTAGGGCTGCTCGTCAGATGGCGCTGAGACCTCCTTAGCAGGAGGAAGTGACCCTGGATGTCCAAGTGAGCCCCGTCACCACAGGCGAATTCAGCCTGGCGACACCTCGATTCTAGCCCACCTGGATTCTGGCCACGGAAGTCACACTTGAGACGTCTGGCTCCAGGCAAGCTCCGGTTCAGTTCGGGGCGTACTCTCCCACCCACCCGAGGGTAGCGCTGTCTGTCTTCCTAGCAGTGAATTCACCGCTCACACCAGCTCCTGGATTTTTCTGTAGACAGGCGATGGCGCTCACCACCTAATCAAGGATGCGCCTAGCTAGAACTGTTCTCAAAACCTAGTCACTGGGAATGGTGCACGCGCCAGTAATCCCAGCACTCTTCGAGGCTAAGACAGGAGAATCCCAGGTTCTAGCCCAGGCCATGCTACTTGGCAAGATCCTATCTCAAAATACAAAATAAGAAAGGGTTAGGGATGGAGCTTGGTGCAAAGGCCTTCAGTTTGATTCCCAATATCGGGAAAGAAGAAGAAAAAAAGTCAGGAAACTTGACCGCCCTTTCTTTAACGCGTCTCACACAGCCCCACTGCTGTGCCCTGAAACAGGCATCGGCGCGGTCCGGCCCGCCCTGCCCCCGCCGCGTGCGGCTCTGCGGTCCTGACGACCCCCTTCCCCGCCCTGTACCCGGCCGTCCCGGGCGCCTTTAGCCCCTGCCACAGAGACGCCCTCCGGTCCTCTCGTCTTCCTCACTCGGGGAGCTGCCGCCTTCGCTGCCACCGAGAGCGAGCGGGAAATCCACGTGACACTCAAGTACCCGCAGACCGGGGCTCGGAGCCACGTTCCGCGGGGCGAACAGATCCGCGGCGCCGGCTGCTCAAGTCCCCGCCGGGCGGCGGAGCCCGGGTCCGGGTCCCCGCCGCGGGCGCAGCGCCCCCTCGAGGCCGCCCGCCGTGAGCTCCGCGAGGGGAGCGCGCCCGGGTCGCCTGGACCTCGCCCCCTCCGGCCGCTGTGCCCAGGGGTCGCGGCGTCGGGTCCCGGGGCTCCCAGGGGCAGCGCCCGCCCGCGCGCGGCGTGAGCCCGGCTCACCTGCAGCCGCCGAGGCGGGGCGCGGGCGCGCGGGTCCCCGGCTTGCTCTCCGCGGCGGTCGCCGAGCGCTGCGCGAGCCGCCCGAGCCGCCCGCGTCCCATCCCCGCTCCGCGCGGCCCGAGGCGGGGGCGGGGCGCGGCGGGGCGGGGCGCGGCGGCCGGGGCGTGGAGAGCGGCGGGGCGCCCCCGGCCTGCCCGACGCGGGGCGCCCGGCTCACGGGTCCGCGGCCCACGGTTCCCAGTTCCCGGCGACGGCGGGGCCCGGGGCGGGGCTGCGGGGCTTTTCTGGGGACCGGAAACGTGGCAGGAGTCAGGAATCCTGAACTTGGGGATCATTTTCTGCAGGCGGCTTCCACGCACCAACGATGATGAAAGAAAAGCGGCTGACAGCCGGGATACGTAGTGGCCAGCGCCCGGGGCTGTCTCGGCAGGGCCAGGTCGCCCTGGCAGCGCTAATTCGAACGCAGAGCGTCTGCTCCCGCTGCCCAGGCCAGGCTGGGGCGGGAAGGACGCGGACGTAGAGGAGCGGGGTTCCTGCCCGCGCCGCCGGCAGGTCTAGTTCAGGCAAGACCTGAGAAACGCCGGGCCAGGCCACTGCGGAGCAGGAAGGCTCACGGGCCCCGCGGAGCCCTGGAGGGGTGCGGAGGGCAGGCGTGCCGGTCCTCGGTACGGCCACCCCTGGCCTGCTCCTGGCGGCAGGGGCGAGGGGCCCCAGCAGGCCAGCGCGGCTCCTAACGAACCTCCAAAATCCAGGCCCCAAACCGCGAGCCCGGTGCACCCGGTGCGGGTCCTAACAAGCTACTGCGAGGCGCTCAGAGCTAACTACTTTCAAACCTTCCCTGCGTGGCAGAGCTGATCAGGCAAGGACTCTAGGCTACCTGTGTTCTGTAACTATCTTCGCTCCTGTTTGATGATAAAGTTGGCTCCTGGACTATGAATAAATGTCGTGTGCAAAAGCAGTTCTTCGGGAAAGCTCCGGGAGGGGGAATGAAAATCCCAGCCATAAAGCAAGGGTTCACACACACTCCACATCAGGCGACTCGGTGGCACCATCCGTGCCAGGAAAGAATCCCGGACTCAGGGACCGTTATTCTCTTAGGGCCGTGGGGCCACGGGGTTCTCTTGCTGCCTGCACGATCGGAAACAGTTCTTCTGTGTGTCCTCGGGAGGAGGAAAGTGGAGGTCAGAAAGCAGAGGGAAACCAGGAAATATTTGGTCCTCTAAAGTCTTGGATCCCACAGCAGGAAATTCTTCCTGAGTCCAGGCCAGTGAAAATCCCCTAGGAGCTGGGAAGTTGAGTTAGAAATTATGGAAACTTACATTTAAAATGCTAGTGCTCTTCCAAGACGCCTCTCTGATCCAGCCCCTTACCAGGAAAACAATAGGAACCTGGAAATCCTTCCAAATGTTAAGGAAATTGAGATTTAATCATTGATTCCAGGGACTAAGGTGGATGCCAACGCAAATGGGTGTTTTTCCTCAGAGTTTGATCAGAATTCTTCAAAATAGGGTATGCCTGGGTCGTCCTTGAGGGATGATCTTCAGGTCTGCCAAGAGCAAGTCAAAAGAGCTACTGAACTTCTGGTTACCTGGGGGGTGAAGGCAGATGGATGTGAGTTACTCATAAAGGCTGTTGGGAGAAGGGCATATTTACCTTTTTCTGCCAGAGCAGAAGGAACGTGCGGTTCAGGTTTTCAGTTCTCCTGGGGACATTCACGCAGGCAGACAGGCAGGTATCTGAGAGCTCACAAGGAGAAGAGAGCTGTTAACTGTTTGATCGCACCTGGGCAGCTCTGCTGCACGTCAGCTCCAGGTCCCGTCTTGCCGTGGGGCCTATTGTAGTGAGGATTTGGGATGAGGGTCGTTTGGCCCAGGCTTCACATCCACAAAGAACCTTCCACGTGGACTTCGGACATGCGTATCCTCATAACATTAGAACTTTCTGTTTTGTCCCAGAATTTTTATTTGCAACCTAGCTAGGTGGCCTACATGACTGGTGGAAGTGAGAGTCTTGCAAGCAGAGGACCAGAGGGTGAGAAAGTAAGAACAGGCAGGGTGGGCCGCGTAATGATAATCCAAGCAATTCTTGCGCTGAATATGTGAGCAGAAAGGAAATCACACCGTGTGGCTCTGGAGGACAGAGGATGCTTGGGTCCCCTTTAAATGGCTGGGATGCTTCTCTATTGCCCACACTACTCATGTGCGGGAGCTGGACACGTGCGGTGGCAAGGTTGGGGTGCTGTAAGGTAGTAGCTGGGTCTCCACCAGCATCCAGGCTTGGGGTCCTCCCAGAAGGCCGTGCTCCATTTTAGATCTCCGTCAGCCCAGGGTGCTGGCTCTATGTCCAGAGTGGCCCCCTGAGAGACTACTGATGGTGAGACTTTCTAGGGTTAAATGGTTTCTAATTAATGGTGTTAATAATTATTATTCACTGGCTACATGCCCGCTGCCTCTAGTCCATCTCACCCCACCTTGAGAAGACAGTAGGATAGAGATCAGAAAAAAAAAACGTACAAGTGAAAAATTTGTTCAGGAAAAAAAAATGCATTTCTAAGAGGATTCAGTATTTTTGTTTGTTTTGTTGTATTGGGGATTGGACTCAGGGACATTGTGGCACTATTTATTTTGAGGCAGGACCTTGCCAAGTGGCCCAGGGTGGCCTCAAACCTGCTGTATTCATCAGCTTTTCTGCTGCTGAAACACAACATATGATGTGCACCACTTAAAGGAGAGACAGTGTGGCTCACAGCTTCAGAGGTGTCAGTCCCTGGTAAATGGGCTCCAAGGCAGAAACATCACCGCAGAAGGGCACGGTGGGGCAAAGCCACTCAGTCCATGGCAGCCAGCAAGCAGAGGAGGGGAAGAGTGCCGAGAGGAAGGGGCCACGGGCCACACCTCATAACAAGAACCATCCTCCAGGAGCCACACAGATGCTCTAACAAGTACGTTCTGTTAATATGCTAGGCGTTTCTTAATCCAGTCAACTGGATATATCATGATTCGTGGTCACACTTGAGATCCCGCTTCTGCCCAAGTGACTGAGATTGCAGGTGCACCACCACAGCTTCAAAGGTTGTACATAATCTTGCTCTCAATCATGAGGTCCTGAGGGCAAGGAACTTGTCTTTTGCTTATGTATGGATTGTGCCCTGTGCCACAAATAGAAAGGTCTGGGCTGCTGTGGCTTTAATCTGAAGTTTAAAGCCCCTTGTGGTTTTTCTGTAGTCGGGCTGAAGCTGCCTGTCAGGAATGAGAAAGAAAGCTACAGTGAAGCGCCTCTCAGCAGAGGCAAGGGTAAGTGGAAAGGTGATGTGCTTTTTGAGATATTGACAAGGCTACACGGGCCTGGCACGTGTTGAAGTGTCACTCAGCATATGGATTTCTGCTCCTGAAATCCCTAAATCTGGGAACTGGCACCAAGTGGGCTGCAGTACTATCCAACAATCTCATTCCTTTGACACTCAACTACCTTCTCTCAAGGACAGGAACGTCTATATTGGTCACCTTGTGTTAAAGCAGGCTGCACAATACTCGGGCAACGACGATGTCAAATGTCCTATAAAATCCCACAGCACGCTGGCAGAGCTCAACAAATGGGGACTCAAGAATAACAAAATCAGAAGACTGGGCCTTCCCACATTCTCTCTTGCCAAAGGAAATTACTGGGACATGGTTATTAGCAGAGTCCCACGGAAAGGCAAACACCACAAATGGTAAGTGGCAAGAATAATGTGACCGACTATCAGAGTCAAACATAAATCACAAGAAGGGAAAATAGGATGTAGTTCACTAAAGTAAACCGAATTCATTGGTAGGGAAGATTCTGGGATGAAGCAATAAAAATGTCTTAGCACACTTAGAACAAGAATCGACAAAGGAAGTCCCAAGTACAAAAAGTGCCAGAAAATCACTGGCTACGTGCACGCTGCCTGTGACCAATATATACATACATACATATATATATATATATATATATATATATATATTTTTTTTTTTTTTTTTTTCCTTAAAGATGTTGAAAAGAGGATGCAGTAACCAAAGTTTCAGTCAGGCATGGTAGCACATGTCTATAATCCTGGCACTTGGAAGGATGAGGCAGGAGGATCACCATGAGTTCAAGGACAGCCTGGATGAAACTGAGTTTGAGTTCAGCCTGGAATACACAGTGAGACCCTGTCTCAAGTTGTTATTTTTTTAATCTATTAATGGAATACATATTAGTGAAATACAACATTCACATGATCTCTTAACAGGTATCTGACAAAATTCAACACCTCTTCATACCAAAAACACTCCACTAACTAGCAGAAAGGGGCATCTTCAACCTAGTAAAGGGTATCCTCAAGAAGACCACGCTATACTTAGTGGTGGAAGACTGAAAGCTTTCCTTCTAGGGATTATAAATAACCTTTCTCGCTAGGTTCATCCACCACCTCTGCTCAACACTGTACTAGTGCATCTCTGTAATCCCAGCACTCGGGAGGCTGAGGCAGGAGGATCATAAGTTTGAGCCCAGCCTAGGCAATTTAAGTGACTTAATAAAACCTCATCTCAAAATATAGCAACAACAACAATAACAATAGCTGTAGCAGCCACTCTGGAGGTAACTCAGTTAAAAGGCCTTGGCTTCAATCCCCACTACCCCCAAAACTTTTGAATTCATCTCGGTAAATTTTTGGCTACGGGAAGAGGGCAAGTGTTGAAGCCCTCCTGCGAACACTAGTCTCTGGGCATCTCTTCCTCCTTTGCAAATCCTCCAAATCCTTCCAGGAAGCGAGTCTCCTGGAACTGAGGCAGGAATGGCTCCTGTCTCACTTCTCAGGGCCTGCTCCTATTCCTCCTCCGCCTTTCCTGCAGTCCTGGTCCACCTCCTCTTGCCCTCTCTGCAGGAGCTGCCTGGTGGTGGGAATTTCTGCACTAGCGCTGATGGTTCCTGCCACAACTGCAGGAAGCCGGTGATAGGACTGTTGAGAACATGCTTTTATCACAAATAGTTTCACAGGGATTTCATTCATTCATTCTTGCCCTACTGAGGATCAAACCCAGAGACTTTATACTAAGCTACATCCCCAGCCTCTTTTATTATTTTGAGAAAGGCTCTCAATAAACTAACTTGTCCAAGCCAGACTCAAACTTGTGATCCTCCTTCCTCAGCCTCCCCCAGTACTGGAATTACAGGCAAGCCTGTCTGGGGTTTTATTTAAATCCAAAATGCCCAGGAGGTATGTAAACATGTCACCATATCTGAGTTATATGTTAGCTGTTCAGAACTTCCTTCTGTATATCAAAGACCTCAGGATTCCACGGGTTTAGATTTGGTCGTTTACCGTCTTAATGATACAATGATTTCTCAAGGAAAGGAAAAGAGAAGGCTCCTACGAGGGAGAACTCAAAATGCAGTTTCCTCCTGATGTCACATTTAAGCAGAATGTTAGCTAGCTTTTTTTTCTCCATGCTTTCATCTTTCTCCAGAGACCAATCCTCCTATGACCATTAACAACTAATGCACATGCGCGCACGCACGCACACATAGATAGTAAACTCTAATCCACCCGTTCACCATCAGGGTCTGCTGAGGCGGACCCTCCCTTGCACGAGCTGCAGGAATTAATCTGGGCCTTCTGAGCAGTTGTCTCTGTGGGACTCAAGCTCCGCTGAGTATTCTTAAGAATCAACTGTTAGGCTGAAGATATAGCTCAGTGGAATAAGCATCTGCCTGGTAAGCACAAGGTCTTGAGTTCAATCTTCAGTACTGTAAGAAAAGAACAACAAGAATTGGTTGTGATCACTTGGGGTAGGATTATAGCAGGTTTTGTGTCTCACATGCTTTTTTTTATTCTAGCAAAATTTTTTAGTTTCTTCTATTTGCTAAATGTGTGCTAGGCACTGACCAAACAATAACAGAGATATTCTTACAAATGTCTAGCCTGCCAGGCATTACTGACAGGTGAGAGTAACCATCGACTGTAAGATGTGTCCTGCTGGGGACACAGTGAGACAGCATAAAGGCCTCCCAGATGAGTGCTTAAGGAAGGCTTCTAGCAGGAAGTCATTTTTCAAGGTGAGATTTAAAGGTTGCATTGTTGCCGGGTTTTGTTATTAAAACCCACAAATTAGCCAGGCCTGGTGGCGCAGCCCTGTACTCCCAGCACTCAGGAGGCTGAGGCAGGAGGATCATTGCAAGTTTGAGGCCAGCCTGGGCTACAAAGTGAGTTCAAGGCCAGCCTGAACTGCACAGTGAGACCCTGTCTCAAAAAGATAAAAAACAGATAAATAAAAAGAGAAAACAAAACATGAATAAAATACCCATCTTAGTTGACTTTTATTCCTGCCCAACTAAATCTTCTATTGGATTGAAAAGATGCTGTTTGCTGAGATTTTCCAGTCTAGATGTACCAAATTCTAAAACTCTGCATGTCTCCAATTCACTTTTAGATGTGTCCAGTTTGCACCTGAGTCCCAGCACTGCCTGACGGTGGGGCTTGGACCAATTGTTCTTGCCCAGAAGCACTTACTAGGAGACTGTACATAAGAAAGATAAACTTAAAAAGGACCTAGTGTTAAAATAGTAAAAAGGAACTAAAAATGCATTCTCTTAGCGTGAGTCAGTTGTGGGGGAAGAGTAACAACACCCAGGTAGGTCACTGCCCTGGTGTGAGGGGCATCACCCCTACTGAGGATAGCAGGGTCTTCTGCACTGCTGCTGCCCACAGCAGCAGCAGCCGGCTCTTCTGGGTCAGGGTGAGCCTCGGGGACGCAGTTCTGCAGAAGCCGCCTCAGCCCCTTAAAAGGCCTGGACTCAAAGCCCTGAGCCCAGATCCCCAGAGTGGAACACTCTGGAAGCCACGTCAGTGTCATCAGCTGGCAGACAGCCATGACCCAGGTCAGACAGGAGCCACTCGGTCCCAGCTTTACCTGAGAGGTACGTGGCTGCACCACAAAGCACCTATCCTGGGCCCCACGGGTCCTTGTGAGACACCTCTGCTCTGCTGCAGCAACACACCCTGGCTGTATTGCATGTATATGGTGTCGATTTAATTTGAATCTGTAATGTCATCCAAATGCCCAGACAGCATCCTGGCCAAAAGATGTTCCCATCTTACCAAGATAAAAATTGTACTGCTAAATGGGTAGAATTTGTGTCAGATGAGACAAGATAAGCACTTCATGCTGCTGTTGGAAATGCGGGTCTGCATCCTGAAGCAGCAGCTGCTCGTTTCCCTGTGGGCTTTTCTGGGCAGGCCAGAGTCTGCCATGCTCTCCTGCCTGTCTTGGTGCTCGTACCCGAGGAGGCTGCATTGGCTCCCTCCCCCCAGACCTAACCAGCACTAAAAGTAGCCCGTGGTAGCCTGTGATGGGTTTTTGCAGCCCAGATGCGAACTCTAAAAGGGGAGAGGAGGCATTGCAGCCGTGGCTCCACACGGCGGAATTCCAGTGCAGCCACTTGCCCGCAACGTTCTCTGCGGAACGGGCGGTGCTCTGGTGTGGAAGGCAGCCAGGTCTGCAGCCTCCTGCCTGCAGCCCATGCAGCCTCGGATGTTGTGGCTTCCTGTCACTGTAACAAATACCTGAGCTGTCAGCGGCTTCGCCTGTGCTTTCTGCCTGAGCTGTTCGCACAGTGCCCTGGCAGATACCTGCTCTCCCTGCAGGCCCTCTGGCCATTTGCATGAGCCACAGCACAGAACTTGCCCTAACGATGTGAAATCACTTCCAGGACGGTTGCAGAAAGGACTCATCTCAAAGGGTTAATACCTTCTCATTAGTTTTCCTGTCGCAAAAGCTGTTTGCACAGGAGGATTTTTTCCCAGATATTTCAAATACCATCCATCCTTCTACACAGAAAATAGCTTTCATGGCAACCGTTGTTGGAGACCACTACACAGTGGCTCTGAACAGAATTTAATATTAACCAGTTGGCTTTTCGTGTTTACTTGTGAGTTGTCTGAAGCTTAGGCACCTCGTCTGAGGGTGGACAGTGGACTCATAGTAAGTGAACCTCTATGAGTCATCGGTCACCCTGGGGCCTGTATTGGCCTATGAAGCCATGACATCTCGAACGACAAGGCCACAGCTAAGGACGTTTGGCTCCAACCCTAATTAACTACAAGGAGACGGCAGCTGCAGGCTCCACACTCCTACAATAAATGCCAACCTAAAGATAAGGTAGTTATCCTGATTGACATAATTTACTATTTGGGAAAATTCTCCCATGGTCCTGCAAGATTCCTACATTTTCTTGAGTATCCTTTGTTTGAAAACCAAAATACGAGCCACCCAGAGATGTCTTTGTCTAAACTCAGAACATCAAAGCTGTAGGAGTTAGTCCCTCCTGGAGCCCTGAAATCATTTCAGTTGTCTCATTTCAGCCTTCGCTGTCCACTCGCTTAGGAGATTGCAGACCTAACCAGCCTACAATAACTAAGGGTTATTTAACCTGGTATAGTCTTAATGATGGTCCAGTGGGATCATTTCCAAACGAACTGTGGAGATGAAAGACAAAGAGCACAAGGTTTGGCTCAGCCTGCAAGTTGAACAGATGCTGAAGGCCAAAACAGCACTTTTTAAAAAAGCAGAGGAAGTTTTTTGCATCCTTGAGGACAGCCGGCTAGTGAAGGCCAGGGACCAGGACACCAGGTTCTTGGGGGTGGAGCGCCGCCTAAGGGAGGACGGAGCTGTTGACCTCTAACCTCTTCCCTTTCCCTGGGCATCCTGAAGTCTGACCAGCTTGTGCAACACACCACAGCCTGGGCCCTCGCCTCTACCCAGGGGAAAAACAGAGAAGTGCTGCCTACAGGAGGTGCCCCCGGCAGCCCCATCCAGAGCTGCCGGTGCTGGGCTCCTGTGGTGACCTTAAACCAGACTAGGGTCAGGATGAAAGAAACAGAAGCTCCCAGCAGTACAAAGTGACCAGGAACCGCACAGCCAAGAGAAAGTTGAGACAGTTGTTTGTCCATGGACAGTAAAGAGAAAGGGGCTCAACATCAAAATAGAACTTAAAATACATTTAAAGAGCGTATAGACATCTGGATTAGCAAAGACATTAAACATGGGTTTGCTGGGATGTATGGGCGCTCCACAAGGTCATTCCAATTCAAATGGCACAACCTCTCCAAAGTGGAGACAAAAAGAGACAATGCCACCTGGTGTGGTGGCATACACCTTTATAATCTCAGCCCTGGGGAGGTCACAGCAAGAGGATCAGCAGGCGGCCAATTTGGACTACACAGCATGTTCAAGGCGAGCCTGAAGTACAGAGCACAGCTAGTCATTAAAAAAAAAAAAGACACAGGTAACTCTACAGAGGTAGACACAGAGGTGGCTCAGAGGTATGCTGAGCGTAGAGGCTGGCATCACGGGGACCCTTTGAGAACACAATGGTGACCTGGGCCCCATTCCAGAGAGTGTAACACAAACAACCTCACACCCTCTCATGATCAGCGCTTGGAGACCATACTTTTCTTGTTTGCAAAAAGTGTTAGGCAGAGCCGGAAAATGAAAGCTGGGCTCTGGGGAACAAAACCCACCCTTCCCCTAGGGTTACTTTAATCTCCCTCAGAGCTTGGTAAAGTTAACCCCTTATTAGAAGGGCGCCATGGACACACAGTGATTGCACACACAACAATGGCACCCAGAACCCTGGAAAGGCGGCCTCAAGATACTGGAAGCTGGGTCCACTGCCACTCCAGTTTTTCTAGCCGAAACAGCCTGATTGTAATCAGCACTGAAATAAAGAAAACATATAGGGCTGGGGATATACTCAGTGGGGCAGCACCTGCCCGGCAAGTGCTAGGTCCTGAACTTGATTCCTGATACCAAAAAAAAGTCACGAAAAACATGTGAGTGAAACATAAAGCCCCCTGTGGACAGCAAAGTTCTGGCACAACCTCCATTTGGTCAGCAGGTGCTGGCCCTGGAAATGGGCAGCTCTCAACTGTAAGGCAAAAGCCTTCGCTTAGGCAGTCAGCTATGAATAATGCACGAACTCTACTGGTTTCCGAAGCCAGAACATGCAAAGGCCCTTTGCAATTCAGGTAGCCAGGTGTTGCGGTTTGCGTCTGGACGGTCCCCAAAGCCACACGCAGGAAGGTTTCTGGGAAGTGGTTTTATCTAGAGTGTGATTGATTTGTAATGCAATGCTGGAATTAGGGGTGGGTGATGACTGGATCAGTCCACTGATTGGACTGGCACCACCCTAATCCTGGCAGACTGCATACCAGTGCAAGGGACAGAAAGAGGCCCACCTCGTGCTCTCCTGTTGTTTTTGTCGTCTTCTGCCTGCTATGAATTACTCTCCTCTGTGACACCACCCTGCTGTGGAGCCAGCCAATTATAGACTGAAACCTCTATCAACTGCGAGCTAAATAACCTTGCCCCCTTTAACTTTGGTATCAGGTATTTTGTCTCAGCAGTGAGAGAAAAGTAACCAAGACACCAGCTTAAGAGCATTCCCCAAGAGAAAATATCCCCCTCACTTTTTCTGGAGACTGCGGGACACTGTAACACATCCCCACCGCGTGGACCATCAATGGCACATGTACGCCTGTCCCATCGGGCAGCCTGGACCACAGTGCACGAATGGATCTAATCATTTCTACTGGTCTTTTCACTGGTAACATTAATAAAAAGCTGCCTCATGGGACAGTCACACATTACCACCAGTGTTTCAATCCACCTGGCAGTAGTGATACATGAATCATAGCCCTGTCCTGGATGTGTTAAAGGAGGAGGAGGCATCTTGGATTTCCAAAGCAGGATATGTACTTTGCAGGCAAAAAAGCCCCCCTTTCCAGTTTAGACAAACATGATATATGTCCTCCAGGATCAGACTGGGGGGGAGGGGGGCACCAGAACAAAGGCAACACCAGGTACCCTGTGGTGCCAAACTAATCTCTCTCCGCTCCTACCAACAGAGACAACCCACTCCCAGGAGACCCCTCCTGCTCTCTCCGCCTGGGGTCTGCCTATGGTTTCCACTCAGAAAGTCCTCGACTGTAAAGTTAAGACTGTCACTGAGGGTAAATCGCAAAGAATAGTAAGGAAATGCCTGTAACACACAAGACCCCATTTACCTGCTCATATGCAATGCTTATACACTTGACGATAGTTTCTGAAGTGCGCATTCTACACACTGGAATGTTCCCAGAGACGTATTATCCAATTTTTGGTTTTATTTTACTTTCGAAACAGACAAAGGAAAAAGGAAAAGTGTGGCTAATCACCCAAATCTGGGGTTGAGCAAGTACAAAATCAGACTTGTGGAATTCAAGGCCCATCTACGTGTTGTGGGAAAGACTAAGGGAGCTCACTCACCCTCCTCCCACCCTACAAACCCTACAGCTCGGCTACCGCGGTGCATTAGCTAAAGCGTGTGTGTGAACTACAGAGGGCCTTGGCTGGACATCTACATCATAAAATATGGCGATGAGACAGCAGAGGAGCTTGGCTCGGGAGCGCAGTTCAGAACCACTGTTTGATGTCTGCAAAGCAGCTGCTGCACCAGGCCGCCCCCCGGGCTCAGGCAGACACGTAGGGTGGTGGGGGCTCCTTGGCTGTGCCAGTCACAGTGGTGTCATTGTATGGGGGCAGCAGCACCTGAGGAGAAAGGAAAAGACATGGTTAGTCACTGCAGTGGGCCACACTGCCCTGGCATTTAACTGCAACCGCACTTCTGTTCCAGGGACTACTTCCCTGTAACTGGTACGGTGCTCCTGTCTCACCACAGACACACCTGTGCTCCCACCACTCCCTCCGCAGGCCTCACTCACGCGGCACAGCGTGGCCTGTCCTGGTGCGAGAAGACTCCCAAGTGACTGCACCCACAGGCAGGGCCTCCACGGCGCTGGCGCTGCTCGAGGTGAGGCCTGCGTGGAGTGTGCAGTGGGAACCGCAAGGGTCGGGACTCCGCCTGGACCCAGAGGCGGGCCACGCCACGTTTCAGCAGCACAGACTGGGGTAAATTACATAAGCTCAGGTCCGATCCTCACACAGCCAGAGATCTGAAAAGCAGAGGGCTGCGCGCTGGGACGGCTGGAACCACTCAGACAGCAGCACAGGAGCAGACAGAGGCACCAGCCCCACCGACCCACAACGTCCACGCTTACATCTCATCACAAAGAAAGCACTTGCAGTGCTGGCTGGCGCTGGCTTTCTTAGAGGGCAAAACAAAACAGGGACCGGGGATACAGCGCAATGGCGCAGCACCTGCCTGGCAGGCGCAACATCAATTCCCAGTATAAACACAACAAACAAACAAAACAGAGATTCAGCTCAACGAGATCACCCTGTACCCAGTGAACTACCAACATTTATTACCCTCTGCCTTGTGACAGGCACGGTGGAGACGACAGATACATGTCTCTGCCACTTAAAATTCTGAGGGGTGAAGATGAAATAAAACTACATCCACTTCAGAGGCAGTGTGGAAAGAAAACAGCGGGCAAAACCACTGTCATGTTTTCCATCATGAGGACCATTCAGACTTAAGTTGTAAGTACAGCAATTCCACAGATCTCCCCTCAGCTATCTGTCCCCGAGGCTCCAAGAGTAGCAACACTGAAGTCTCCTGTCCACATCTTACTCTCCTCTCCTAACCCCCCTCCCCCCCCCTCTCACACACACACACACACACACACACACACACACACACACACACACACAGTGTCCCCAGCACCTGTAACTCAATTCCCTTCACTACCTGCCTGTTTCTTCTTCCGGTCTTGGGGCAGTGGTGGGAGGATTGAGGACGTCTTACTTCACAGAGGGGGAGGCCTGGGCCTGTCCACAATGGTGGCAGCTCAAAAAAAGGTGTAAGCAACTACGACATCAGTGAGGCTGGTCCTGAAGAACTGAGCTGAACATGGCAACACATGTCTGTGATCCCAGTTACTGGGAGCCTGAGGCAGCAAGATCACAAGTTCAAGGCCAGCCTGGACAAATCAGCAAAATCCACAAACTCTAATTAAAAGGCAGGGAAAGAGCAGGAAAGAGCAGAGACTGGATACATGCGCTATGGACAGACACTCAGTGAACAGGGATGTCTGAAAAGTTCTAACATAACAGGGAAGAATTTGCACACGACTGAGAGCTAGAGTGCCGTCTGGCACCCAAAGACACACGTGTGTGCTGGGGAAAGGTCAGCGACCCTTTTGTCCAGTGTCACACACTTCGCACCCCTCCAGCAGAGCCCCGTATCTGGCTGGAGCTCGACGACTCCTGGGCTCCCCAGCACAGCGCACCCATTACCAATCCTACTCCCTTTCCTTGTGCCTTTCTCTCCCGGAGAGCCTCCCTCACAGCCCTGCACAGAGCCCAGGCAGCCCAAGGCTCAAGCGAAGCTTCCTTCCAACATAGAGATCTGAAATAGTCCCTCTTCGAGGTCTCTTCCTCTCAATTACACTGTAAAGTTACAGCCAGTGCATTAGATCTTGAAACAAAATGTGCAGCAGTGACACTTATTTCTGCTCTCCACAGCCGAGTGCCAAGCCGCACGAGTAACAGGAAAGCAAGAGTGCGAATGAAGAGCTCCGCTGTCAAACTCCGGCTCCGCACTGCTTTCCAAGTACTACCTGAGCACAGCCGAAATCCCCCTGGGGCTCCCGCTCCAGCCCCGGACACGGCAGGTCTCAATTACCTTCTGTGAGGCAGCCCATGCCGCTTCGACTGCCCCAGCGGCTGCACACTGGAGGAGAGCCCAGCTGCCCACACGGGAGCGGGTTCCTGTAAGCTCAGAGCTGCTGGGGATCAGGCGTTCTCCTAGGGCACGGCTGGCGGTGTGTGCAAGAGTGCTGGCTGCAGGAGAGAAAGCAGCCCCCGCCAGTGTGTGCCGCAGTCCTCTCCAGGACCCTCAGGTTCTGCTGGGAAACAGGGACAGCTTTCCCTGGGGAAGCAAATTTGGTGCCCTACAACATGGATTTCCCAGCCCCATCCCCACGATACCCTCCCCACAGGTTCCGTGACACTTTCCTGCTTAGTACCAAGGATATGATAAGCATGGAGAGGATCACCCTGGGCGCGTACGCGCACGCACAGATCCCACTGTCAAGGGACTTCGAATTCAATCTCTACCCCCCAGCTTTCCTTCCCCATCTGGTCTTTCTGAGGACCTGCCCCCACCCTGAAGCAATCCAGAGCCCATTACGAGCAGCCTAATTGGAACAAATACATTCTCACATTACCCAGGCAATTTCCAGGATGCTGAGAGCTCTGTGTCAGGAAACAAAATGATGAACAACAGCTGGATTTAGATTTGTGCACAGAGGGCTGGGGATATAGCTCAGTGGAATAAGCACCTGCCTAGCAAGCGCAGGGTCCTGAGTTCGATCCCCAGTACCGCCAAAAAAAAAAAAAAAAAAGATTTGTGCACAGAATAATAAATATGACAGAATTAACACTTTCTTAGGAAAAAGATACCTAACAAGGAACCATAAGATCAGGAAACACAGCCGCGTGTGGTGGTGCACGCCTATAATCCCAGCACTCGGGAGGCTGAGGCAGGAGAATCGTGTTCGAGCTACAAAGTAAGCACAAAGTGAGCTCAAGGCCAGCATGAACTGTGTAGTGAGACCTTGTCTCAAAAAGACCCAAAAAGTAAATAAATAAATAAATAAAAATTAGGCAGCACTGTTTGATGACTGTCTTGCAGAAGGAGTTTAGCCAAGGTCTGCCCAGGGCAGAGAGGCGGGGCTTACTGAACTCCTTGCGATGGACAAAGAGCTGCCCTAGGAAACTCTAAGGCACAATACAACCTAGTGTGTGTGTGTGTGTGTGTGTGTGTGTGTGTGTGTGCGCACGCGCACAGAACTTTTATAAAGTCCAGGTGTTTGCAACCATGCAGTTTCAGCAGACCTGGGCCGTGCCTGTTGTCCCGCATCTACCGCTGCTTTCACGTGCGCATAGCAGCACTAAACATCGAGGTCACATCCAGATATTTGAAAGCCTGAAGCATGGCAACACAAGCCTGTCTGGCGTTCTGTATGACGAGCCCACTTCACCCTGTTAGAAGCATCACTCGCAGTTCTGACCTCAGACACACCACAGCATCAGCTGAAGGTCCCCAACAATCTCATCATTTCAAGGCTCGTCCGTCATCCAAAGGGCCACCAAGATTGATCCCAAGCCGCAAACTCTTTTTCTTTGTTTCCACCATTTGTTTTATCTCCACAGTCCACAATGTATTTTGTTTAAGACATATGGTTACATTAAGTGTTTCTCTTAAGCCAATCACACCCATCTGCTATTTGGATGTGAGCACAGGTGACCAAAATAAGGGTGGGGGTGTCGGGGACAGACAGGTCATGAAGAGGAAGTCTGAGTTTATCTTTAAGATACAGAATAATATATCCCCAAATGTTTCAATTGCTTCTACCCATAACATAAGCAAACACACACCCTTCCATAAAACTGCGTTTTTACTCTAAGGTACACAGTTTTGTACATTTTAACACCTCTGAATTTAGGCTGTGCCACACACTAACAGCACCTCATAAGATGACGTGCCTAACTCAACGGCACTGTAACTCACGGCTTCACGTGTTAGTGAATCTAAAATACCAGGGGGCAGGGCGAACATTAGAAAATTGGATGCAGGGATCCTACTGAGATTTCCTACCACCTATTGTAAAGGACAAAGGTTGTTGATTATATCCTCAATGAACTGCAAAACCCTAAGCTACCCTCCTCTGACACGACGGAAAGATGCTGTTCCTCCCTTTAGCTCTCAGCAAAGAAGCTACGCAAACTTCCTCGGTTACATTCATAATATAGAATTCATGCTTCAAATTTTTCAAATTGGGTCAAGTTCTGGCTGGTGAGATATTAAGGCAGGGAAGACAAAAATAACCTGGTGGACTAGACTGAAAATTAAAATGGCTCTGCACATTTAGGTGTTTATATAAACATAAGTACTGAGAAAACACAGGAAAGCACATGAGCTCTCACTATGGTAACCCTGGCAGAGGTCTTAATGGCTGCGTCCCTCACGCTTGGATGGGCAGCGCCACCTAGCGGGCAGATGTGCTTCGCCGGGCACACCCCCTGCCGGCTACGCGACACCTCAGACATCCCTCTTCTTGGGTGCAACACCAGTCCCCCCACACCCCCCGCCCCGCATTCATGGAGAGAAGACTGCTCCTCTTCCTAGTACTCAGCAAACCAACTGTTTAATTGAATTTTCTATTACAACCGAATTGATGCCTACAAGCCACTTCTCCCTATCTGCAATTCTGCATTTTAAAAATCCTAAGCCTTCTGCTGTAATAATGCCCACAATAATATTAATGACAACGGAGGCATTTTACTAAAGGAATATACCGTGGGGGGGGGGGAGTAAACCCAGAGTTGTTCCACCAACACACCTCCACAGCCCTTTATTTTTTTATCTCAAGACAGGGTCTCAATAAGTCACTAAGGTGCCCAGGCTGCTCAGGAATTCACAACCCTCCTGCCAGAGCCTCCCAGAATGCTGGGATTATAGGCGTGCGCCACCACACGCGGCTGTGTTTCCTGATCTGGTAGATGCGCCACCACCCCTTACCTGGAGATACCCTAACCTAATCAAACTATTCTTCAATTACTAAGACAATTTAGGCGGGATACATTTTTTGCCATAAAAAAAAAAGCTGCATGAACATCTTACACCTTCCTTCCTTTATATTCCCAGAAATTCCTCCTAGGATTAAAAAAAATGCCTCATCCATCACAATAGTAACATCAATATGGGTCCTATTTGGGGCGTGCATAATTAAACAACAGACCAAGCTCGAGTTATAACTTCCAGCAATAACTTCCAGCAAAAGATGAGACTGAAACAGCGCCAACTTCTCCTGATGGAGATCGCCGTGCAGGAATAAGACACACAGGGCGAGTCAACGGCGCGCACTGTCGCCCTGAACCTGGGAATGGGCTGCTCAGCCAGGCAAATCCCAGGGCCATCCAGGGCAACCTCCTTCCACACTACTTTTCTCCTAGAGCCAATAAAAAGCACACCTGCGGGCACGTGCACACTGACAGGAGGTGTGGGAAGGCTTCCGCCCTGTGTCACAAAGGTTGCTTTCAACCCTCCCTTCTCTTCACTGCCCTCATCTGCGTCAGTGCTCACTGTGATCCCAAAACGGCGACCTCAGATGCCATAACCTCAATGTTGAAATTGCAGAAGACAAAAATTTCTGACCTGTCAAAAGTACTGAAAACCAGCCAGAGGTGGTAGCACACACCTGTAATCCCAGGACTCTGGAGGCTGAGGCAGGCAGGAGGCTTGCTGAGAGTTCAAGGCCAGCCTGGGCTACATAGTGAGTTCAGGGGCCGCCTGAACTTACACAGTGAGACCCTGTCTCAAAAACAAACAACTGAAATCCCCAACTCCCACAGGGGGTTGAAAGTTGTATAAGATGGGCAGAAAGTCCAATGCTGAGGAGAGGGTCTTTGTGCTTCTGGAAGGTCACTGTGCAGGGCCGAGGGAACACTCAGAAACCCAAAGAAGCATTATATTGAGGCATGGAAGAATTTTAACAGTGGCAACTTGTAGAAACTTAATGTCAATGTGCTGAGGACAGCCAATCTCTAGAAGAAAAAAGCAGCCATGTACTGCAATGCAGGCTTCAAAGGCAGAGATCGGCAAAGCTGGCCAACGCCTATGGAATTTCCATGGTCCATCCTGGTAACGTGTGTGTCCGTATCACATTTTTCTTTTTTCCTCCACTATTTTAAATAGCATCACTTTTGCAATTCAAAATGCTATGTCTGATAAAAAAAAAAAAAAAAAAAAAAAATGCTATGTCTGTACTTGATCTTGGCATCATTTCTGGTTTGAGATATACAGTCTGTAAAGGCTTACAGAGTTCTAATACGCTTCACACTTTGTGCAAATGGGACTCCGTGAAAACACATTACTGTGTGGTGTGAGAACGGCATATGCTAAAACGTGAGACTTCCTCAGTGAGCAGAGAAATCTTTCTGTCCGCCCGCATTTGAGGAGACAAACTTTCTTGACATCTCAGCCCTGTGCCCTGGTGACTGTATGTGCAGTGGTGACCACGGGTCTCCAAGGACCCGAATTGTCTGTCTCAACATTCAGGTCACTGTGGTTATATGCCACACGCACACGATCACCCACCGTAGCGATGCGCACTTACACGTCTGCGTGTGACTCTCACAAATACAGTCATAACTGTCATGCCGTCAGCCAATTAGTATACCGAGCGTCCACACTGGAGGAAACACTGTCGCCCGTTTCACTGTGTGAAACTGCCTATGAAGCATTGTCACCTCTCTCAAATCTCCATTTAACAAGGTGGATAAAATATTCTTTTAAACATTTCTAAAATTTTTTCGAGTTTTATTTTTAGGATTATTGGGGATTATAAGCTCTAGAGATTCCAATACTTCAAATTAGATCAGAGGGGACTGTGCCGTTCAGGGTTATGGCCCAGGACCCCACATCGCCGAACCTTCCTTTCCACTGCGCCAGAAAGCAGAAACCAGCAAACAAACCAACCCAAAGCACAACAGAAAGGGGCTGGCGTGCTGCAAATGTGTGGCCACTCATGAGAATAATGAACAAGCATTCCTCTTGCAGGAAGAGGCAAAGTCCTGGCCGCAGTTCAGCTGGACAGCAATCAGGAAGGTGGTGGGCGGGAGCAGCCCCCCACAGGCTACTGAGGCCCAGGTCCCCTCCTGCTCCTCCCCCGATGTGGGTGTCGGTTTCCTCTTTCCGCACAGATTACTGGGACATGGTGACTGGGTAGGTGTCACTCTAAGCACCGTGTGACTTACAGGCATGGTCCCTAGGGGGCACTATTAGATTAGAGGCAGAACCCAGACCTGGTGGGACCTGGGGGCACCCAGGGAGAGGTCCTAGAGGTGACTGCGGCCAGGTCTCTTCCTCACCCTGGTGTTCAGACCAACAGCTCTGCTCCAACACATTTCCTGGTGTCTCTGCTGTGCTCATCTGCAGCCCCGAACAATGCACCAAAGAGAAAATCTCTCTCCCTGTAAGTTAATCACTGTGGCCAGGCATGGTGACATACACCTGTAGCCTCAGCCCTCGGGAGGCTGAGGCAGGAAGACCGCTCTAAGTTTGAGGCTAGCCTGGGCTACAGAAGATCCTATTTCAAAAAAACCAAATAAAAAAAAGTTAATCACCACAACTGCTTCACTGTAGTGACAGAAAATTAACCCAAGGATGGCCTTCAAGGGCTTCTGAGAGGTGGAGTTAACCTCCGCAAAGTGCTCAGAGCCTGGGAGATCGCAACCACTGCCCGGAGGCCTGGGGAGAGTCAAGAGGGTAAGAAATGTGTCACCCGTCCAGCCCACCGCAGTGGCACATGGGCACAGTCGAGGGCATCAAAGGCGCAGGGCCGGGGCTGCCCCACCCTTCCAGCAGGTGTAGGCTCACATCTCCAGCTACAGCCCCCCCCCAGAGGTCCACAGGTATCATGTTGCCCAATTCCTGCCACCCCCACCCGCCCTCCTGTGGGCTCCGCCTCTCTGCCGCTGGTCTCTCAGCTCAGGGAGTCTTTACCAGCTCTGTAGCAAACCTTCACGCTTCACTTACTCTTTCACAGTCAAAAGAAAAAAAAAATTTAGAGCTAGGCATGGTGGTGCACTTTTGGGCGGTTGAGGCAGGAGGATCAATGTGAATTCAAAATCAGCCTGGGATACATAGTAGCCTGAACTACATAGTGAGACCTTGTCTTAAAAACAATTTAGCTAGCCATGATGGCACAATACCTGTAATCCCAGCACTCAGGAGGCTGAGGCAGGAGGATCATTGTGAATTCCAGACCAGCCTGGACTACAAAGTTAGCTCAAGGCCAGCCTGAACTGCACAGCTGCACCCGGTCTCAAATAGACCAAAAAAAAAAAAAAAGGAAAAAAATATAGAGAGGTAATATAAATAATTAAACTACAAGGGAAAAAGATACTGAAATATTATAAATAAGATCTCCCTTTAATATCACAGGAAGAACAGGTTAGAAGGGCCAAGGCTTCTGGCTGGGATGTGGAGTCTTCCCTCCCCTCCCCCTCTGTCGCCTCTGGGCCCTGCGTTCCTCACGCGGGCAGATGACTGTACAAGGCTGGTTCCCAGGGCAGGAACACTCCATGTCCATACATCTGATATGATCTGGCGCAAAGCACGGCAGGAAGCAGCCTGTAACTGTGCTTCGGGCAAAGGCCCCACAGCCACGCTCTGAGGGGCTCTTCTGAAGAAGCCAAGAAGTCCTGCACTGTGTGGCAGTCCTGCTCTCAGACTGAAAGAGGCTTGAGGCCCAGCCAAAGGCTCCCGCAGGCCAAGCTAGTGCACGTGCACACATCCTCATCTCTGTGGTGTGGCAGAGGCACACAGAACCCCTGAGACCCCAGCAGGAACCACTTTCTACCAGGAAGTAAGAAACAACCTGGTCTTTTAAGTAGCTGAACAGAAAAAAAGAAATGGCAACTTTTGCGCTCAGTATGTGAAAGTCACTGAAACCCCCAGACATACCAACCCAAACCGTCCTGTCAACCACTGACTTGTTCTGTGCCTTCTTGATGGCCCAGGACAAGTCTATTACTGGAAGAGGGCTACAGGGCCGCAGGGAGACCGCAGGCCTTCACCGAGGCCAGGGACACTGCTCCTACCCATTTCTCAAGCAGCTAGACTCCAAAGAAAGCCCCATCAGAAGTCAAAACAATGAACTGGCACACAACGTTCATCTGAATTAGCCCTACAATGACATCATGTAACAGACTCCATGAAGTTTAGATTTTTTCCTACCTATCCCAGAGCAGTTAGGAATTTTCCTACAGCATCCTAGACTTTGATCTTTTATCTGGAGCCAAAATTTCAGATACCATTCTAGCTAAATATTTATTTCATTGATTCCCAAATATCCCCATTCCACAGGATTCAGATTTTGGGTTTTCAAACCTAACAAAACACTGGGCACTGCCAATGTCCAAGACTTAGTATCAGCAAAACAAGGTTGCACAGATTAAAAGTTTTTAAAACCTCAATCTAAAAAAACAAAAAATAAGTAAATAAATAAAACCTCAATCTGCAGAGTTGAGATATCTGCTTCTGCCGGGCACGGTGGCATATACCTGTAATCCCAGCACTCAGGAGGGTGAGGCAGGAGGATCATTCCAAGTTTGAGACCAGCCTAGGCTACAAAGTGAGTTCAAGGCCAGCCTGAACTGTATAGCGAGACCTGTCTCAAAAAGGCAAAAAAACAAAGAAGAAAGGCGCTTCTACATTCTGGATGCTTGACTCAACATACCCTTCCTCTTAAGGCTACATCTGATGGCACAAGAAAGAACTCAGGTCACAAACACACTCCTCTCCCAGTGCAGCAGGGCCCCAGAAGGAACACTGCATCCCCCCACCGCAACCGCGCTGGGCCGGGAGCCACGCCGACCGAGGCATCTCGGGGAGCTCCAAGCCTTCAGGGGAGTCACAGCAGCACCTCAGCATACTACAGCAACTGCTGCTTTTAAGCACCTGGACTACTCAATAGTTTGAACAGCTGGGAAGTTATCTGCATGGTCTAAATGTAGAATGAAAAAATTCATTGCGACCCAAAGGCATCATAAGAGAGACCCTGCAGCCCTCTGGTCCACATTCACACCAAGGTTTCTGGGCTAATTCCGTTGGAAAGCCGGAGGAGAGGTTCCCCCCAGGAACTACCTCCAGTATCTAACAACCCCACTCCTGCCCTCCCCAGCAGGATTTGGAGGGTGACATCTGGGTAGCAACACAGGCACTGTCCTAAAGGCAGAAAAGGGAGCGCATTTATTCTCTACCAGCAAGAGTCCCACTATGCTTGCTATGACAGAGGTCAAGGTGCCTCTAGTTTAGCCCAGGAGAAGAGGCATCTGGCCTGAAATCTTATGGGCACTGAAAGCCAGCCCTGATGCGGGGCCCTGGCGGAGAGATGGACAAGAGAACCACACAATTATGTGAAGTGACATCCTCATCAAAACTGTGGGGCCGGGGAAATGACAGAACTAGATCACCGTGGCCAACATTAACTCCTTTGGTCCCAGTCAAAACAGTCTTTAAACATGCAAAGACCTGACTCGGCCAGGCATGCGGGTGCATGCCTGTCATCTCAGTGCTCGGGGGACGAGGAGGCAGACTGCTGGCCGAGTTGAGGCCAGCCCAGCCTACACAATCTCAATTGATCAATAGAGCTTATATAATTTTTTTAAAAAAAGAAAATGTGTCCTCCAACTCTAAAAATTAAGATTATGGTCTCCAGATGTCATTCCCATCCAAATGACGCAGGTTCCCTGGAGAAACAGTGAACTCCAGGCCTAGGGCAGAAAAACACACAAGATGAGCCTAAAAATCTTGTCATACTTGAGCAAGGAAGCCAAAGAAAAGATAAACTTCCCTTCCCTCGGGACACACAAAGTCTACGGATTTTTAAAACGAAAGATCAGAAACAGTTCACCAGTAACTTTGGGAAAACACTGCAGCACTGGCAACTCCATTTCCTCCTCTAAAACATGTCAGCCTCATACAAAATGGCCAAGGCAGCGAGGGCTCCAGCAGGTCCCAACCCGTTCCCAGCTCGGCCCCACCCAGCAGGAAGAACTTCCTCGAGGAGCAGACGCCTGGGTACAGCCAGGACTGCTGCTGGGATGAATTTCATACATTACTCTAAGTAACCCACCACCCAAGCCTACTTTGTACCTTTCAAGGGGAAAACTAATTGTTTCCTCTCAAAACCTGGTGCGATGTGCCTTTTAGGGCCTTTCTCACTGTTCTCAATCTAAGCACCCGTTCTAGGAATTTTCTTCTGGAGGAAAAAAAAAAAAAAAAACCCCAGTGAGAACCAGGTGGAAACAAACTGGACTTCACCTTCTGGGAGCCCTGCACCCCAGGAGGGTCAGGAGGAGGGGCTCACAGAGCTTTCTTAACAACTTGACTGTTTCTCAAATTCAGGTCTCTAACCGGGCCAGGTGTGCCAGGAAGCTTCTGGAGGCAGAAGAATTACGAGTCTGAGGCCAACATGGGCTACACAGAGTGGAAGGCCAGCCTGTAGTGCACTGCGAGAAGTGGTCTCAAAAACAAAAGCAAACCAAGCAAGCGCCATGAAATCCCTGCACTGAGCCGGAGACAAGAGGTGGGAGAGCTTAAGCTCAGCCTGGGCGTTTCAGGGAGACCCAGGGCCAACGCCAAAAAAAATCTCAGAAGAGTGAAAATTTTCTGAGCCAATTAATTTTCTCCAAGCTACAAAATTGTTAGTGGTTATTTCTGAAAAGCAACTAACCCAAGAGAAATTCCTCTGAGGGCTGAGGAGCATGGCTCTCAGCCCTGCTCCAGGGTCCTGGCACCTAACCTGACCACAGAGTCTGTTCTTTTGTCCAACAAAGGGCGCACAGGGCACTGACAGCCTGCAGCGCAGGGCGCCGGGATGCTGCTCCTGCCCACACATGTAACAGCAGCCTTGTAATGCCTCATCCCACTTCGTACACAGAAAGTAGGGGTGGTCCAATTATGGCAGTGAGGAAGACAACAGAATTTAAAACATGATATCTTGCACTCCACAGTCTCTACAGACTTGGCCCATTCATCATACCCATCCCGCCTTCTGCCCTGTCCGCCCCGACCCCAGCCTGTCCCATCCCCCCAGGACTGTCCCATCCCTGAGCCCTGTATCACAACCTCCCATTGGGCACTGGGCACAGCACAAGGAGGACGCAGTTGCCTGGAGGAATCACGGGTCTCTCCAACAAACCAATTTCAACGTCACTCACACAAATTACAACAGAGTTCAAGGATGCTTCCAGTGGAGAAATGTTTCCTAAAACCTTATCTGATAGGTTCAAATTTGTAATGAACAACGACCAGCAGAACAGAAATCATCTAAATTCTTTGACTAAGGTTTTTTTTTTTTTTTTAGATAGTGCCTGCCTACGTAGGCTGGCTTCAGTCACAACAAACCTCCTGCCTCAGCCTGGGATTACAGGTGTGTGTCATCACACCCCGCTTTGACTAAGGTTTTCATATACAGGGCTATTTACAAAGACACAGCAACTTCTCATTTACGTACAAAATCATATTTCTTGGTTTAAGTTCACATGCAACAGTCACACTGTGTAGAACTGACAAGTAGAGTTACACACCATGGTTTAACAACCCAGGTTAAAGTTCCATAACTATGGATAACACACACACATACATATATAAAATCTGTTGGTGATGTTTTTATAATACACAAGTACAACCATCCACAATATAGGGAAAACATAATGTATTTCATGTCACAATGAATCCTTTGGTAACTAAGCAGCTGATAAAACGTAAACACCAAGAAAAAGTACCAGACAACAGGGTGAGGGGTGAGAGGCTCCCCAGGGATCATCATACCTACCGTGGTGTCATTGCCTGTGACATAGACCAGAACGTCAGAGGAGTTCCTGCCATTGATGTATCGGTAGCAGTTCCAAACACAGCTAATCAAGTAACCCTGAAAGAAAGCGGTCATTACTTCCAGTATAGAAAATGTAAAATATATAGGTATTTTACATATTTACATTATCTATACTTTTTGTATCGTAACGTAAAATATATAATGTAACCAAACTACAGATAATGTAAAGTATCACACAGATGAAGCCAGATTATAGAAGTGTTATTCACAAAGTGGGCAGTGCCCTCATTTCTTATTGATGGACATTTCTGGAAACCCAAATCAGGGAATGACATGTTCGATGTTATCTCACTAGGGAACTCGCGGCCGCACACCTCCCTGCTCCATCTGCAGGGCAGGGCAGTGGGCACTGAATCCTTGCTGGTCTTAATGGGGAGCGAAACTGACAGAAGTCCCATATGGGGCTGGTGGAAACTGATGCTGTAAGGAACCACAGCAATAGTAAGAGCACAGCAGGCGGTGAGAGCCACTGACCCAGGGACTGTTCCAGGAAGCACAGTGCACCCCGTGTTCTGCTGCAAGGGCAGGAGCGTTTGCAAGAAACACAACCCAGTGAGGGCTCCGGTTAGAGACAATTATTTGTAGGATGCTCTGAGACTGGGAGTAAACCCAGCCAGGGCCTTCTGCTCCAAGCTCCATCCCCGGCCACTCTTTCCATTTTATGGAGCTCACTCAGTCACCTAGGTTGGATCAAATTTGTGATCCTCCTGCCTCAGCCTCCCACACTGCTGGAGTAACAGCACCACCACACCAGGCTTAAATTATGATCACTTAGTAAGACAACAAGGACTCATTCTTCTCATTCACTACCAACCCCAGCATCTAGAACACAGCTCCCACACAGAGCCCTGTAGGACACCTCCCCTTGTCTTTGGGGAGTCCTTCAAAACCCCAAGGAGACGTCTGAAGCCACGGAGAGCCCTGAACCCTGCACCTCCCCTCTGTACATATGCACTTCTGATAACATTCAATAAACTAGGACGATGCACTGTGATAAATCCTGCCAAGTGTGGTCCCTCTCTCAAAATAAAGAACTTTGCCATTTAGTGTTTTTTGGGCCTTACTCAAGCACTGGCAACTAAAACTTTAAAAAAACAGAACCTGAGGGCTGGGTGTGAAAAAAAAAAAAGAAGAAAAGAAAAGAAAAGAAAAGAAAAGAAAAGAAAAAAGAAAGAAAAGAAAGAGACAGACAGAAAGAAAGAAAAAAAGAAACAGAACCTCAGATGGGGGGCAGGCTACTATGTTTGCTGAATAAATGAGATTTTCCTACTAGCAGAATGTAAGCGTGAATTACATTAACTACGTAGGTGAGAAAGAACAGGCAGTACTTGACTGAAAAGTTGTAACTTTTTGGGGACCAATCTGACAATCTGTTAAAGGCCTTAAAACTTTAAGAAAATATATCTTTACATAAATGCCTACATATCACTCTAGCACTAGTTAATACTAGACATTTGCTTCAATGTCCAAAACCTGATAATGATACTCATAAAATGCACTGATACAGAATATTTTAGAACACATTTTTTAAAAAATGATAGGCCAGGCATGGTGGAGCACATGTATAATTTCTGCACTTGGGAGGCTGAAACAGGAGGACTGTTCTAAGTTTGAGGCCAACCTGCACTACATAGTGAGTTCAAGCTCAGCCTGAATTACCTACTAAGATCCTATCTTAAAGATAAAAGAATGTCTACTACATGGACCTCGTGTCACGTTGGAGCATTACATATTACGTAACGGTTAACACTGTACTAATTCATTCCTAGCCAAATATAGTTTGGGATAATCCTCGGCTGCCCTATGGGCTTGATTCTGGTTAGTGTTTATCATGCGTACAGAGACTATAGAAGAAACTATGATGTTAGAAAATAAAAAATTAGTGTAAAAATGAACTCACTGGATTTTCTATGGTGTTCAGGATACACTTCCTAATATTTAAAACCTCATTAAAGTCTTTGTGCAGCATGGTTTATATCTAGGTGCCCCCCGCCCCAAGCCGCACACATTCATAGGTGATTTTGGAAGATGCCTGGGTCATGAGGGTGGTACTCATCTATGCATGGGTCCACTGAGGAGTTTACAGCTTGATGTGAGATGTTGGGAGGTGAAGCCTGGTCAGAGGAGGAGGTCACTGTGGGCGTGGCCTGGAAGGTCTCAATCCCTCCTCCTCCCTCCTCCTCCCTCCCCCTCCCTTGATCTCTCTCCGCTTCCCGCTGTTGTGTAACCCTGCCTTGGGGCCAGTTGACTATGGATTGAAACCTCTAGCAACTGTGTGAGCCAATATAAACCTTTCTTCCTTAGTGTTGTGAGCACTGCGTATTGTATCTCAGCAACAAGAAAGAGCCAGGTCTTACCTTAAATGTCAAGACAATGCTGAAAAACAGAAGAATAATGAGGGCCAAACAGGTAGGGTTCACCGACATGACATCATCTCTGTAGGGCATATCAGGAGGCTGCAGAGAGAAGGACCTCATTAGCAACCCTCAGGCTTTCCAGGTTGTATTCCTCAGGCATCACTGCAAGTGTGCTTATCACAAAGCAGCAGGTAAAGCAGACGATTATTATTCAGGACCCATGACTACATTTCTCACCTACTCTTCATGGAAAAGCTAGAGAAAGGTGGGTCTGCTCTTAATCTGGGAGTAATTCCAGTAAAAGCGGAGGACTCAGGCGCAAGGGAGCCCTGGAAACAGCACTTGGCCCTCCGACCACACCAAGGGAGAAGCTGTGGTCCCCGGCCCCCATTAGGGCTGTTTCCTACACTTCTGGTATCTGCATTTGCTGCAAGTGCCAGGTGCCACATACCCTCTGTCCTCTTCACCGCCCCAGTGTGTCTGTGCCCCGTGGGAGCAGAACCGAGCCAGGGCAGAGCTGGGGGAGGGGCACCCTGTGACGCGTGCCCACTGCTCCTCAGCTACGCCACACGCTGGCTCTCAGATCTCCCACCTCGGGCAGAATCTAAGTCACTTTCTGTGATCAGCTCAGGAAATCCTGGGAAAGTTTTTGGAGTAGAGACCCTAAAGGGTAAGAATAGCTTGCTGTTGCTTATAAGAAACCATAATGCTTGTGTTGTCTAGTTAGAGAGAGATCTGAGCAGAAATAAGTACATGATGCTTTCCACACGGATCTTGATATTCTTTTTCCCCAGAACGGTGAACATACTTTGTTTAGATTTTGGTTTTTTTTGAAACAGGGTCTCACTATACAGTCCAGCTGGTCTTCTATTGCCTCAGCCTCCCAAGTACTGGGATTACAGGTGTGCACCATCATGCCTGGCTGGACATGGTTTTTAAATGCAAGCTGAGATCTAGTTTTCAAAACAAAACCTGCACAACTTGTGTCAACTGTGCTAGGGCTGCTCTGCTGTTCAGCCTTTTTTGCAGCTCGCACCTGTCTTTAAAAGACCACCCAGGAGACATCACATTCTACCAGTGGCTTCCAATCACAAAGAAAAGTAGTTTTTTAAAATTGATATTATAATTACTGACCAATGTCATCATGGCCACAGCCCTGGCTCCACAGGACAGAGGGGAGCTGAGAGAAGACCCCCCCCCAGGGTGAAACTGGCCCACTGTGGGCTACCTGTACAGTGGAGCTCCCTGAGAAAACCAGTGCTGTGACCTCAGCTATGCATTTATACATCCAGAAGCTAAGGGCAGCAGAGCGAGATGGTCTTGGAAAGTCCTGCCAGAGCTTCCCACTTTCCCTTGATCACTGTTCGCTCCCTAACCACTGCTCTGCTTCTGTAACTTTGCTGCACACTGATTTCCGTGAGAAATCGCCCTATAGAAAAGAAACAACATGGAGTGGAGACAACGCTTGGTTCAGGGCTCTTGAGTGACTTGTGTCCCCTGTGGAGACACTGGCAATCAATGGCTCTTTGTCCCTAACTCCCTGTCTAGGGGTGTCGTGGATCCTGTTCATTTTACTGCTTCAGAGCAACTGTGGAGCAGGAGGCAGTCAGGTAGCACCGTGAGCCCACTTTCCCAACTGCTGTAAGGCCTCAGCTCCAGGGAGTTCGGCAGACGACCAATTGCACCGTCCCGCAGCTGCCACTGGTCAACTTCCCTGAGGCCCCCACTGCCTAGTGACAGGCGATGCTGACGTCCCCTTTCCACCCCCAGCCCAGCACCAGAGCACAACAGCAAGACGTCCACGAGCAGAAGTGACTCTGCGCCCTGCCTTCCCTGCTGTGCCAGAGATATAGCAGCAAATGCACAAAGTGTGCAGAGATTGTTCCTGGGGCTAGGCACCACCAGATCGTGGACCTGTCTTGTAAGAGTAAGCTATTACTAACAAAATAACATCAATTACACAATAATGTAGACACTGGTTTTATGATTATATTTTACTTTTTTTTTAAAGCTTTTATAGAGCTGGGGATGTAGCTAAGTGGCAGAGCCTGCCTAGCGTGCACAAGGCTCTGACTTCAATTCTGGTCCCCCAAAAATAAAGTTTTTGTGATGCTGAGGATCAAAGCCAGGGCCTTGGAACATATTAATACTTGAAAGTTTAAGGCCAGCCACGCATGGTGGCACAGACCTGAATGTAATCAAGGCTGAGGCAGAAGAATCTCAAGTTCAAGCCCAGCCTAAAAACTTAAAGTGTGATCTTGTCTGGCAGATAAAAAAAAAAAAAAAAAAAAAAAGTTACAATGTAGCTCAGTGTAAAAGGCCTTGGGTACAATCCCCTGTACCAACCCCCAAAAAAGTTCCGACTGAGAACGATTGGAGAATTCCCTAGCTGTTCGTAGCACATAAGCACAAATTAAAAGTGGCTTTTTTTTCTCAAACTCATGGCAATCCGCCTCCTGCCTCAGCCTCGTAAACACTGGGATGGGATCACAGGTGTACACCACTACAACCAGCTTAAATGACCTTCCTATGATCAGGCTGACAAAAAGGACACTTCTGATGGGTGTGAAAAGTCCTATAACTTCTGGGGGATCAATCTGATCTCCCCAAGGACAGCAGCAGTTTGTTTTGTTTTTTTGAGATAGGCTCTCACTGTGCAGTTCAGCCTGGCCCTGAACTCACTATGCAGCCCACGCTGGCCTCCAACTCCCAGCCATGCGCCCGAGGCAGCCTCCTGAGCACTGGGATTACAGGTGTGCACTACCACACCCGGCCAAACAGTGGTGTTTAAGAGGGAAAACCAGCTTGCTCTCCTGGGAACTGCTCTAGCACTGAGCCGGGCCCCTTGCCAGTGTCATTATTTTAAGCAGCAAACCAGTGGAGCTCTGCGTGCCGAGTCTGCCAGGGGACGTGTGCAAGATGGGCAGGGCTTGGCTGTCACCAGGTCACAGGTCACAAACTCCTCCACAGCTTACCAGCTGCCGTATGTAGTCCTGAATGGAGTTCGGGTACACGAGCACAGTGACCGCAACCAAGGTGTTCAAGGCGAAGTCAAAGATCTGGTAACAGAAGAACGGGATAATCCAGGCCGCGCGTTGCTGAACACAAGAAAACGGAAGGTTAGTGCCTCTGTGCACAGGACAGGCTGCTGCTGGGTCTGCAGAGACAGTGCACTAATCTAAAGTGACGTGGAGGGACTGAAATTCATTATACCAGCAATATTCAAGACAGCAATAGGTTTGCCAGGTAGAAGACTCAGCAAACATAAACACAGCCTTCACTGGTTTTCCTAGTGCAAGACAAACTTCCAAAGAGTCTCATAGGAGACCTGGGAGCCTCCTCCACGCCCACTGGAGGGAAATGCAGTTTGCGTCAGCCATGGCGAACCCGCGGCACATGTGTCACAGCAGGCTGCCCGTACCACTGAAAGCTCCCCAAGTTCGCCATTGCTGGTTTACATGCGCCAGGGGCCGAGGGATGGTCCTAGCCTCTCACCTTGTATGCTCCATAGGTCGCCATCGCACAGATCACGATCATGAGCACAGAAACCGCAATAGCAATATAGATATCTGTCAAAAGTTGAAAACCAGACAGTCAGCAATGGCCATGGTGAAACAGTTTGAGTTTCTCCTTAAAGACACCTTGTTTATAAACCAATTGTAAGTGAAAACTTTATGCTAAGTAAATCCTACCAGTTTTGGTTGTGTCTGGAATATGACTAGATGATAGTTAATGGAGGTGAAATGTCCAAAAAACAATCTCAAAGACACAGAAAAGAGATGTTGCTCACAAGTATCAAAGTAACTTTGGCCTTCTGATCCACTGTATACATATAAATCCTATATAATAATGTAATAGATATTCTTTTAGGGTTCTGCAGAGTAAACTATAAAAGTTTCTTAAAAACTATAGCTTCATGCTGGGCACGGTGGCACACACCTATAATCCCAGCACTGAGGGGAGGAGCAGGGCCTGAGGCAGGAGGATCACTGCAAGTTCAAGACCAGCCTGAGCTACAAAGTGAGCTCAACGCCAACCTGGACTGCATAGCGAGATCCTGTCTCAAAAACACAAGACACACACAAAAAAAACTATAGCTTCATAACTGTGTAGCTGACCTTGGCCACACAGCTGCAACTCAAATAACTCAGGTCTATCTGGCCAGCTGCACAATGTCGGTACACATACTGCGTTTCAAGGACTATCTACACAGCCTAGTCCTGTCAAGGTCACACTAATCTTGTCCACTTGCCCAGCCTCTAACCTCCCCATCTTCCTTCCTAGTTAGAAATGACCCCCTCAAGAGCCAGGCATGGTGGTGCACACCTGTAATCCCAGCACTCCGGAGGCTGAGTCAGGAGGATGGTTGAGAGTTTGAGGCCAGCCTAGGCTACAAAGTGAGCTCAAGGTCAGCCTGAACTGCATGGCAAGACCCTGTCTCAAAGAGCCAAAAATAAAAAAAGACCCCCTCTAACAAAACCTACCCCAGACACATCTGCCTGACAATGTATGACAAAATGGATGTAACCAATTACAAACTAACCTATTACCAACTCTGTACTTCCTGCTCACAAAACAGGTAAGTTGCTGTTTAACTTTAGGCCAGTGCAGTGCTGATGTTTCGGGGCGTGATTCCTCCTCAGCCCACCGGGTAAAGTAACAGTTGCCTTCCAAACTCTTTGCTGCAAAGGAGCCTGCTAGTTTTTCTAGAACACTACAGGTGCCATAAAACGCATGTGTGCCTCATGGTTCTGAGACCTTCTGAGACTTCAGCATGGGTACAATAGCCACTCATTCCGAGTGTGCCTGCCTCTCCAATCTGCTCACCACAGCCACATCATCTGGCTGGTCACACAGGCAGTTCACAGTAGAGGCTGGGCATGGTGGCACACACTTACAATCCCAGCATTTAGGAGGCTGAGGCAGAGGACTGCTCCTATTCCAGGCCAGCCTGTGCTACACAGCAAGTTCAAGACTACCCTGGACTACATACCAGAACCCTGTGTCAAAAACAAAAACAAAACAAAAAAGATCACAGTACCATGGGGCCCTGCACGTGCAGGTCTGCCATACTGTCATGTGATCAGCACCTCTTTTCAATTTTTCGGGTCTCAGCTCCAATGTCAACCCCTCAGAGAGCTCCTCCCAGAGTATTCTGCTGCCACAGCCCAAGCAATCACTGTCGCCTTCCTGTCTTTACAGCACAGATCACAACGATCTTTTTCTACTTGTTAGTCATGTGCTGTTTCCTTCCAACACAGTGACCTTAATGGCCACAAGGACGTCATCTCATCCAAGGACAGCCACTGTCTAGGGGAGAACCGCCCCAAACAGCGATGAGCTGCAGGGAGGAACTGAGCATCTGACACAAGGTCACTGCAAACTGAGGCAAGCAGGAAAATAAACTTGTGTGCCCATTTCATGTGCAAAGATTTTTAAGAGGTGAAAGATTTATGCAATCGGAAGGGAAACCACAGTACGATGACTTTAGTAAAAAGGAAAGAATATAAAATACTTTGCTCAACCTTTTTATACTGATCACACAATAATATTTGGATATATAATATTTGAAAATTAAATTAATCTGATCTGGGGGCTGGGGATATAGCTCAGTGAAATAAGCGCCTGCCTGGCAAACACAAGGTCCTCAGTTTGATCCCCGGTACCGCAAAAAAATAAAGACTAGAAATTAATCTTCTCTGTTTCTCTAAACCACTCTCTTGTGATGTATGTGGTTACGATACCCTATTAAACGGTGCTGATCTAAGACAGCACCTGTATTGTATGAGGCACTAACTAAACATTTGTTTATTCAGGTCCATACATTTAGGAGAATTTGGTCTCGCTATATAATCCAAGCTTGCCTGGAATATGCAGTAATTTTCCTGCCTCAGCCTCCTGGGTGCTTGCATCTACAGGTACATGCCACCACCCCCAGCTAGGAGACGCTGATTAGAAAGAAGTTCAGTATGGCTAGGCAACACAGGTGAGCATGAGACTCACGCAGGAAAGGATCAAAACAGTGCCAGACAGTTTTTAAGGCATTTTTAGATTGTTTCATCTCCCTGACTGGGTTAGATATTATTGTTCTAAGAACAAATTATAAACCTAAGACTCGGGGGTCATGTAACTTTCTGAGATAGCACTCGCATCACAGTCTAAGCTATGTACGCCTCCTCCTACCACACTGTTCCAGGCTGCCTCCAACCCTAACTACCCAAAGACCCAGCCAGGTCACTTTTTCTCCAAGGCCAGTGCACTAGCTTTATCTACAGCCAGCCCTAAAGCCAGGCTGCAGGCTGAGAGAACACTTCACGTGGGAGGTGTGCGAAGCACAGCCGAGGACGGAAATGCAGATGTGCATTGAAGTATTACAGGTCCACACATCAAACCTGTGGCTGGAGGTGCAACTGAAGATTTCGGCCACCGTGGCTAGATTTACATGCTTCCCTGAGGATGATGAGGGCTTGAGTATTGGTACAACCTTTCTGAGGTAGATTTCCTATACAAATAAACCACCATCTCATTAGGCGAGGGCCACCCTCTCCCACTAAGACGAAGAGTAAGACTTAAGCTGCTAACATTGAGAAGACAGCCCAAGACTACACACAGATTACCCACCTGGTTAATGACCACTGGATCCGTTTCACCTAAGCGACTACACTTGTAATCTTGTGATTCATTGTACTTTTGACCCACCTTGTCCCCACCCCTCGTGACTTTGTTCTACAAAACTTCCTTTGAGGAATGGGCTCATTGGCAACCCATTCGGGGCCCCTCCTGTCTCTCAGGAGCTCTTCCTACTCCCATTCAGAGTCCCCATTTCTTTTCTTTTCCCTCCCATTTCTTTTCCTTTTCTTCGTCTTTTTGAGACAGGGTCTCGCTGTGCAGTTCAGGCTGGCCTTGAGCTCATTTTGTAGCCCAGGTTGGTCTCAAACTCGCAAGGATCCTCCTGCCTCAGCCTCTGGAGTGCTGGGATTAGACATGCACGACCACACCCGGCAGAGTCCCTATTTCTTTTCCTCAGTAAAATTTCCTACTCTTAAAAACAAAAAAAAGGCCAGGAAGATTGTTGTGAGTTCGAGGCCTTCTGCCTCAGCCGAATGCTGGGACTACAGCTGGGAGCATAACATGGGTGGGGGACAGCAGAAACTACCAGGCTTGTGTAAAGGTAATATGGCATGGAGTTTACTGTATCTGGGTGGAAGCAGCAGAGAACAGGATAAGACCCTGTGCCTGGAACAAAGAGCAGTGTGTCTCCTGCCTAGGGATGGAGAGAAGCAGGGGACACCGGGTGGGAAGATCCCAATAAACACCTGTGGTCAAAGTTCTCCGCTGTCTTGCACCTCAGGGGGCAGAGCCCTTAAAGTTTCCGGTGTAAATCTTCAGTGTCTCCAGATGTTCCCAAATGTTCCAGAAACTGCAGAATTCCTATCCTATCTTTTCTCCTTTCCTGTGGTTGCCAAGGACAACTTCAGGTGCTGAGCCTAAGCAGGTTGGGGGCTGGGAGAGCCAGGTTTTGAAGCCTTACTGTAACACTTTGCCCGGTTCAATCCTAACCTTAAGTTTAACATTTTAAATGTCTTTTCTAAAGGATATCAAACTCAAAGAAATCTAAAAGGCACAAAAGATTTAAAATAAAAATACGCTATTGAAGTAGAAAAAATAAAAATAGGACTAAGAAAAAAAACCAAAAATTGTAATTTTAAAACTGTACTTTTAAGAAAGCCGCAACTGCTGGGCATGGTGGCACACGCCTGTAATCCCAGCACTTGGGAGGCTGAGGCAGGAGGGTCTTTATGAGTTCAAAACCAGCCTGGACTACAAAGTGAGCTCAAGGCCAGCCTGAACTGCGTATCAAAACCCTGCCTCAAAAAGACAAAAAAAAAAAAAAAAAGGCAGCTGCAACTTCAGGACACAAAGTAATCCAAAATGGCAAAACTTTTCCCCCTCTAGGAAATGCACTGCACAAATACGCCCATGCATCAGCCTACACTAAGTCTGTAGGGCAGTCAGTCCCTCCCCTCCTGTTTCACATGGAAAATGCACCCAATCCTTGTTCTTCCATTGTACGCTGGGTGCCAGATTTCTGCAGATACACAAATACCACTGATCTCCACCCCTAGAACACATCCTAGCCACTGCCCCTCCCGCACTTCACGAAGGCATGCGCCCCACTGAATGCCCTTCTCTAAAGCTACTACTAACCCCGTCCATGCCTCTCACCAGGTACCCTGCACTCCTTTCTGTGACATAGGCAGCGAACCTGGGAACTATCCTATCAGCTCTACCAACACCTAACACCACAGCACCCTTACAGTGGTCCCTAAATTAAATTCCTGCCGGAATGATGCAGTTCTAATTTAAAAGGGATCCTAAAAAAAGCTACACTACAGGTTCAAAAGGCATAAACAGAAAATGTTCTCCAATACTCAATTAGTCATTTAAACAGTCATATAAGAGTACCTGAATTGCGTTTATTCAGTCTATTTCTAATTTACTTCTCTATCTGTTGAATTTGTTTACTTCTCATAAAACTTACACCCAGCTTGTTGTCCCACATCTGTCTACTGATATATCCTTCTTATGCCCAGACTGTCTAACCTTTCTAGGCACATTTCAGGCACTATAGCACATGCAAACTGTACTCCGAATATGCTGTCCCCGGGAAGGAAGTGTAGGGACTGTTTTCAGCTGCCTGTAGCCCTGACAGGGGAAAGGCAAAATTTTGGGCTCAGTGGCTGCGCCTCCCACAGTGGGCAATTCTTGTGCTTTTGTTGGCAGAGACCAAGCCTGGGCCACTTCCCGCCTCCCACCGTATAGCTAAGACAGGCCTGCTGAGGAGACTGGGAAGACGACTGCACAGCAGGCTGCGATCCAGAGCTTAGTTACAAGTTACAGCAGGGGAGGAAGACGGGAATTCCAGAGAAAGCCAATGAAGGAAAGAGTGGTCAGAGGGACTGCATTATTTTCAGCCAAAAGAAGGAATGAACAATTCATAAAGGTCTTTGGTATTTGGGCTGAGTCTCTCTTTCCCCCTTCATAATTCACGTATCATGAAATTCATCTTTTTAATATGTACACTTCAATGGTTTTTCAGTATCTTCACAAAGCTGCGAAACTATGAGCGCCAGAACATTCTCATTCTTCCAAAAAGAACTCCCGCAGCCTCTCGCAGCCCCCCCACCCCAATACCCCAGGCCTCCTCCCTTGTCCCTGGGGAGCAGCCTGTCCTGTAGGCTCTGTGGATGCCTTCGTTTAGCTTATTAAATAATATATTTCAACATCAACTTCAGAGATTTTCTCTGCTCTTGGAAACAAAGAAATTAATTTCTGCAAGCTACAGTCTTACACTGAGGTACTTGAATTTACTTGACTTTCATTAACGTTGTTCAATAATAGAAACCAACAAACATTTTTGTGATTATTTTCATTAGGGAACAAAGCTGTGTGACTAGACTTCAGGAAAACAAAGTTAGTAAAAAACACATGATCTATATGGAAAAATCCCATGGACATGGATTCCACTGACAGTAAGACCTGAATATCTGGAATGCGTATCTTGCAAGAGGACTTGAGACAGGGTCTTACTGTGCAGTTCAGGCTGGCCTTAAACTCACTTTGTAGCCCAGGCTGGCCTCAAACATGAAGCAATCCTCCCACCTCAGCCTCCTGAGTGCTGGGATTATAGGCGTACGCTACCACACCTGGTGAGGACTTTTTAAAAAGCAGTGCAAGTTGCATACTTACTTAAAAGATTCTTGAATTGTGTATTTTAAAAGTTTTACAACATGTAAATTTTACCATCAAGAAAGCTATTCCCAAAAAAGACGTTACAGATAGGACACACGTGGAAAGTTGTCAATTTTTGATTTTTGGTACTGGGAATCAAACTCAAGACCTAATGCTTGCCAGGCAGGTGCTGCACCACTGAACTAATCCCTGGCCCTAAACTTGTGAAATTAAACAGTCAAAAATATACAATAGGATTTCCTGTGAACTGGACACGCTGATGCTAAAACACAAAAGAAAAATCAAATTACCAAGAATACTCAGAACATTGCCTTTTGTTTTGGCAGCACTGGGGATAGAACCCAGGGGAAACACTAAGCTATGTCCCCACCCCTTTAATTTTATTTTTAAATTTTGAAACAGGGTCTTCTCAGTAAACTGCCCAGACTGGGCTGAAACTTTCAATCCTCCTGTCTCAGCCTCCCCTGTTAGAATTACAGGCATGCATTACTGTACCAGGCTAAAGCATTTCTTTTTTTTTTTTTTTTTGGTGGTACTGGGGATCGAACTCAGGACCCTGTGCTTGCCAGGCAGGCGCTTATTCCACTGAGCTACATCCCCAGCCCTAAAGCATTTCTTAACAGGCCTGACCTTGTCTGCAGAGCATGACACAGTGCAGTGGCCCTAAACATGTATTCTCGTGACCTAATGTGCCTTCCTATTTCGCAGCGGCTAGAACATACTACGGTCTCCACTTCCCAGACTCCTTTGCAGCTGCAGACTGACGCTGGGGTCAGATTCCCCAGCTGGGCCATGGCAATCTCTGCCCTGTCCAGACTGTGTCAGGTGGCTCGAGGCCTCTCTGTGACAGGCGACCGTGGGCTCTGTCCTTGTTGCGTTCAGTCCCCTTTCAGCAAGAATCCTCTATGGCAGCTATAGGAAATTCTCATCCTTGGTATCTGATCATTTTCAGGCCTGACCAAATTCCTCTGAAAGGGAAAAACTTGTTTTTACAATTGTGTTCTTTTTGAAAGTGCCTAGCTCTGTGACCACATTGTGGCTCTGTAATGACTTTCCTGACCCTCATAAGCATGGCAGCATAACCACACACACAGGACATCAGACTGTAACAAGCTCCGCGGTCATACATCCAGCCTTGTAACCGACGAGCTCACCTGCTAGCTAAGCAGAGCTGCCTGGCTGTCCTGTTCCGCCTTATGCATCACCTAAGAGTGCTGCCAGCCCACAGTACCAGGCTCCTGGCTTTGCTGTGGGGAGTGACGCCAGCCAGGACCACCAGTGTAGAAAACAGCTGTATTCACCGCCTCCTGACTTCCCCAGGCATCGCTCCTTTCCCAGACTCCACTTACTTTCCCTGCAATCACATCGGCCGCACACAGCAAGAAACCTGCTGAATGCATCCTGCAACAACCCCCAGCCGTCTAGTTTCCCTCTTGGTCATTTCTATCCAGTGAGCTCCATGACCCCTGCTCCCTGGCTATGAGTAAATCTCCCCGTCCTGGCTAGGCTGGGACTCCCCAGTCTCTCCGCACTGCAAAGCCCACCCGGCGGTCCCTCTGGAATAACCTGCACCGCCTGAGACAAGTGTCAAGCTCCTCTTCTCTAAACACGGCGCACCCAGGGAGCAAACATGGCACACGCACCCTGCTGATGAGCACATTCTACAAAGCTCAAGCTTGAGAGAAGTATGCAACAGTTCGACTAGATACGCAAGTTCATAAGGAAAAGGGAAGACAGCTCAGAAAGTGGCCCTCTGAGCGGAGGAAGCAATCAGAAAGAGGTGAACAGGGTTCTTTGAAAATTAAGGTAAAATTCAGTTCCTTAAACCAATTGTCAGGCAGCAACAAGAAAAACTAAAATAACAAAGACAAAAAGCAGAGTGGTAGCACATGCCTGGAATCCTAGCATTTAGGAGGCTGAAGAGGAGGTCTACTGCAAGTCTGAGGCCAGTATGGGCTACATAGCGAGTTCAGGGCCAGTCTGAACCGCATAGTGAGACCCTGTCTCAAAATGGCAAAAAATAAAAAAATAAAAACTAAAAATCATTTTTCATGAAAAAGATTGGTGTAATCGTACATGCAACTCTTCTGAAAGGTTTAACATTTTCAAAAATAAAGACCTGGAGGACAAAGGCCAGACAAGGTGACACTTGTCTGTAATTTCAGCACTCTGAGAGGCTAAGCAGGAAGGTCACAAGTTCCAGACCAGCCAAGGCAAGACTCTACCTTAAAATACAAAAAAATTAAATGAAATTGGCTGAGGGTGTGACTCAGTCTAAAGACCTTGGCTCCAATTCCAAGCACAGCCCCCCATCCATACACACAAGATCTGGAGGAAAGAGAGCTAATCTTTATGTTAAATCTATGCTGATTTAATACAAACCATATTCTGATTTCAAAATATCAAAATGTGGCCAAGCAAGATAGTATATACTGCTAACCGCCAGCACTCTAGGAAGCTGAGGCAGGAGGATCACAAGTTCATACCCATCCTAGGCAACCTATGGAGACCCTATTTCAAACTAAGGGAAGGCAGGACAGAGAGACAGCTCAGTAACAGGGCCCTGAGCTCATGTCCTGGAACCACCCGAAAAGTGTTCAAAGTAATTACAAATCGTGCAAATCTTTTCCAACGCATGAAACATGAAAGAAACCGCAAATACACTGGAATTAATCTATAGGACATTATGAATTGCTGTTTCAAAGTCCTGTGGGGCAGCTACACTAAGCCCATGTCACAAGCTGCCCCAGATGGACCTCCGCTATGTCATCGCACAACCAGGGCAGAACCACAGCAGAGTCATTTACAGCTTCTTTTTCTAACCTCAGTTACCTCAGGAAGGGAACCCTCATCCCGGAAATCATGAAAGAGAATTTATTTGCAAATGTCAATCAAACATTTTATGTGCAGCTTATATAGCATTTAAAGTCAAGGGAAGAAAAGCAGGGAGATATTAATGTAACATGAATGAAATTCATCATCCTTTCTGGAAGAATTCCTAAGAGTAATCAGGTTATTCGGAATAGACAGAATAAGAAATGTGCAACAGAAGTCATGTCTTGGTCTGGCAGGATCCCAAACCCAGGATAATGTGGCCCGGGTGCCTCTCCTTGTGTGGAGAGTAGTGAGGAAGGTCAGATACAGAGACACCCTGACTTGGGTGACTTCACCACTGATGCCCCTCCCCCGTTAGCATGGGGCCCTCCTGGCTCAATCCTGGGACTCCTCTCCCCTCTGACACAAATGCCACTTTTTAGGCTGATGTCCTCGATTGTACCTTGCAGTCTAGACATCTCCTTGGGCTGCTGACTCAAGTCCCACCTCTCTGCTGAAGGGCGTTGCCACTTTTCCATGGTAACAGCTCTATGGAAGGACAGGAGGACAGCGCACAGCACTGGGCCCCTACCACTGCTGCCCCACCCCAAACATCCATTCAGTCCCTCACCCACACCCTTTGGTGCATACTATGCTTTTCTCATTCAGACAGAAAAACTAAGGCACAAAAAATGACTAGCTCAAGATTAGCACATTTAAAACTGGCTGGGTCAGGATTCAAAACTGGCTTGAACCTATTTGCCTATCTAAGTCACCTCGGTAAGCCAGGTGTGGTGCGGGCACGCAATACTAGCCAGGCGAGGAAGGATGGCTGCAAGTTATAGAGACTAGCCCGGGCTACAAAGTAAGCTCAAGGCCAACCTGGACTGCATAGGAGACCCTGACTCAAAAAGACACACACACCCCAAATCACCTAGGTAAGGTGAAGTCTTACAATCCCAGCCCTCTGGGAGACTGAGGAAAAAGATTTCAAGTTCGAGCCAAACTAGGCAACTCAGCAACATAATGAGGCCCTGTCCCAAAAAATTTTAAAGAGGCCAAGACTGAGCTCAGTGGAAAGGTCTGAGCACAGAAAATCCCTACTATGAGCCAGGTGTGGTGGCACACACCAGTAATCCCAGCACTCAGAAGGCTGAGACAGGAGGATTGTTGCAAGTTCGAGGCCAGCCTGGGCTTCATACAAAATGAGCTCAAGGCCAGTCTGAACTACATAGCAAGACCCAGTCTCAAAAAGACAAAAAAAAAAAAAAAAAAAAATCCCTAATAGGAACTGAAAAGAGGGGCTCATTTTCTCCTGCAGGCATGGTGCCACCTCCTGATCTTCACGGCTGATTCCTGCTTCCCTCACCGGGGGGCGTGCTGGTCCAGACCCAGCCCCACCTGGCTCAGCTCTGCGCCCTCACATGCATGCGCCTGTGCAGGACAGAGGCACACCTCCGCCAGCCCTTCCCATTGTAGGAATAATAAAGTTCCTGCTCCTCACCCACTTTTAGATGTTCCCAGAGTCTCTCAAACTTCTTTCCCGCAAGCAAGCAAGAACCCCTCCCTCCCTGGCGGGACACAGACTATGAGGAAGCAAAGTCCCGCGCACCCCACAGAGCTGAGCCTGGACCCCTCTCCTGCATGTAGGAAAAGAACCCAAATTCTAGCAGGGAGCGCCCTACTGCCCGCCCGCAGGCAGAAAGAAAGGCAGGCCTGGGGAGCAGCACAGCCCTCCTCCCTAGCTGAGACCAAAAGGCTCAGGCAAACGCGCCAGGGCACGGTAACCATTTAAAGCGAGAAGGTGGTGTTAGATAGGAAGAAATGAGATCCTGTTTAGACTCAGAACAGAAGGAGAACATGAGCAGCATGTAAATATTGGTCGATTTGATTTGTCACAATGGAAAGAAAAAACAGTATCTGCTCAAAGGTGTGCATGGATCAGAGCCTGTGCTCTAACAGGAAGAATGGCAGCAGCCAGCCCTCCTGCCCTTAAAAACCCCAGAACGACTGCAAGTGTCCTCTGCAGGTGTCACCCGTACTTACTGGCATCATCCAGGAACTCCAAGTTCCCTCCCACCTCGGAACTGGAGAAGCGGTACTCGTGTGGATCGGCCAGGGCGCTCAGCAAAATCAGCAGGACCACGGCATTGATGAGCTGCGGGAGAGCAGACACGCGTGAGTCCCGTGCAGCGCAGGCAGAGCCCAGCCTGACACCACCAGGCCCTCTGGCTGAGGGAGAGGGCAAAGGGGCCAGGCCCAGCCGAGGGTAGGAGTCCCATGGGCCCCCTCCCACCCACCCTCGCCGGGCACAGAGCACAGCTCGGGTGGCACAGGGCCAAGAGGTGGGGGGCTTGCACAAGTGCACCCCTGCTGGCCAGGCCACTAAAGGCCGGAGACCCAAGTTCCCTTGGGAGGTCTGACAGGGCCCCAACCTCAGGGGTTTGAGAGCAGGCAGGAACTACAGTGAAAGCAAAGCTCCCGGACTTTCACTCCTGCAGCACTCAGTGACACAGAGGACTGGGGAGGTCAGCTCTGCTGAGGACGTAACCCTCCACTACTAAGAAAGCCACCCAGGGGAAATCATCTTCCCCAACACCTTTATCTCCACCCCGTTTTCTGCTCCCAACCCTTAAAATCACAGTAACTATGCTAGACCTGTCTGTAACCCCTCAGGAGGCTGGGGCAGGAGGATCGCCGCAGTTGGGAGGCCAGCCTGGGCGACACAGTGAGTCTGAGGCACACTGAACTATGTATTTGTTATTAACAGTGCGCAAGGAAACACTAAGAAACACAGGCTTATGTGAGGAAAGGGTGGATTTAATTGTGTCTAGATACACAGGTAGGCTGAAATCAAATTATATTGGCAGGTGGTTCAGGAGGTTAAATTTATACAGGGTTTGGGGATGAAGTTATAATCCCAAGGAATCTGGATGGAATGCGTGGGTCAAAGTTCCGAGAACGTCAGCACAGGTATGCAGGTAATGCCGGACATTCTGGCACCGAGGAAATTGTATGTCCAGCCCCAAATTTCTTTACAGCCATCTGTTCTGTTTGCTGAGGGCAACATGGTCCTTTTAGTGGTTTCCTGTTGTTTGTAGAGGGCAGCATTTTTATTGAGAAGGTCTCTCTCAGGTCAGGTTGACAATAGCGAGACGCTATCTCAACACAACAGCTGGGGATATAGCTCAGTGGCACAAGCAACTGCCTGACATGTGCAAGGTCCTGAGTTCAAATTCCAGTATCAAAAAAATCACAGTAACTCCATTAATAATGAAAACTGGACACCACATAAGCACTATACTAAGCCCTTTTCTCTGAGGCCCTGCAATAATCTAATGAAGTAGGTGCCAAGGGTCCCTGAGGTTCAGATAGGGATTGGATCCAGGAATCCAGACTCCCAGACCTAACCTCTGCCAGTGATTCACCCCACAACCTGCTTCTCCTGCACCTGCATCTCCCTCCCAGCCAGCAGGCCTGTCCTCTCCCTCCCAGTTGGCTGGCCTTTTGGGGCTCCCACCCGGCACCTCAAGCATTCTCAAACTAAGGCTGCATCCTTCTCACTACATTCAGAACAAGTGATATTTCATAGAAATATGCATAACATTAGGAATAGTTTGAAAAACACAAAGTTAGTTAGAGAGGCCAGGCACAGTGGCCAATGTCTGTAATCTAGGGGGCTGAGGCAGCAGGGTCTCAAGTTTGAGTCCAGCATGGACAACTTGGCAAGACCCTGTCTCAAACTAAAAGATAAAGAGCTGAGGATGTAGCTCTCAGCCCTTAGGCTTTGGGTTCAATGCTAGTACTATCAAAACAAAACAGAACCCACCAATTTGGAACATAGCTGAAGCTATAAAGGCAGAGTGGAAAAGGGAGGGTTAGAAAGACAAGATGTTACTGATGTTTCCTATTTGTTGTTGTTGAAATAGTCTTGCTGTGAAGTTCCAACGGGCCTTTAACTCACTACATAGCCCAGTCTGTCCCTGAACTTGCAGCAATCCTCCTGCCTCAGCCTCCCTGAGCAGGCAGTTGGGTGCAGTCTGGCCTCTCATCACCTTCACATGAGCACTGACGAGTCCAGTGCAGCCTCCTCTCTCCAGAGTGGGTCCTGGGCTCCACGCCCATGCCCTGCTGCTCCTGGGCCCTTCTGTCTCAAAGTCTCCAGCCACCTGGCCCTTGTTGTCCCCACTATCATGGATGTCCCATTCTTGGCAAGTGTTACTTTGGGGTTTTATTTCACAAAGAGAACAATATAATACAGGACACGCATCTTACAAGACTATTTATAATGATCACACAAAGAATGATACACAAGACTGTGCAGGAAATCTGTCCATACACTAAGACCAAGGAAACTACCCAAGAGCCTGGATCCTGTGGTAATGCCCTGCCATGAGTCCAGCTGAAGACCTAGAGCTCATAACAATGCCTCCCACAAGTCCAACTGGAGGCCCAGACACCTCAACAATGTCTTATGCAGGCCTGCCTCACGGATCTGCACTGTGAAGGCCCAAAGGTCAGTGGTGGAATCTAGAAAGTCTGTGCCAGCAGAATGAAGGATCTGTGCTAGCAGGCTGAGGGACCTGCACTGGAGCCAGGAAGTGATGTGCCAGGTAGGAACCAGAAAAGTACCACTGAAAAGTACCACAGACATCCTCAGCGAGTTTGGTCCCGAGCTCCTCCAATGGTGAAGACAGCTGAGCTCCCATCAGGGAAGCCAATACAGCAAGCTTCTCAGGAGACTGCGCTGTGCACCTTCTTCCCCTCCAGAACCAGGAAGTAATGCTTAGAGTGAGGACCAGAGCTCCCCCAAAGTGAACCCAAGCTATTCTCAGTGCCAACAAGACCCTGAGCTCCTTGGTGGATGAAAATAGCCAAGTTTATCAGGAAAGCCAGCATGACATGCTCCTCCAAAACAACCAACAGCTTCTACCACAACCTTACAGCTTCTACCCAGCTCCCAACAGCCTCTCAGCTCCCAACAGCCTAACTTACTCTTCTCCAGTTCTGCCTCTCATCCTGCTGGCGACAGTCCCCTGGCGGGCCTCCCACACCCAGCACCATGCTTACTCAGTTCAACTGGGGTTTTATAAGTTGACCAGCAGTTGTCAATCCACTACAGCAAGGTGTCCAGACAGAGAAGGCCAAGCTGAACGACACTCCTACCACACATGGCAACACCTCACCCCGACCTCTTCCATCGCAAGGCAAGATGGGATGACCCCAACAGCTCTGTGTGCCCCTGCATCTGTGTTGAACTCATGGGAAACTGGCACAGCTTAGTAGGGTGAATATAGAGAAGTCCAGGGAGACTTGAGCCTACCCAAAGGGGTGCAGTGTGGGACAAGCCTCAGCAGCTGGTAAACACTCAAATGGAAAAGGTCAAATAGAATGTGAAGCCCAGCTGAACGAGATGCTGCAGCACACCTATAATTCCAGCACTTGGGAAGCTGAGGCAGGAGGACTGCCACAAGGGCTACACGGTGAGCGTAGGCAGGTGAAGCCAGCCTCACCTACAGGGTGAGTTCAAGACCTCAAGGGCAGCCTTTGCAATAGTGCAAGACCCTATCTCAAAAAAAAAAAAAAAAAAAAAGAATTTGAGGCCTCAGCCACACGTGGTGGCATACACCTGTGGTCCCAGCACTTGGGAGGCTGAGGCGGGAAGATTACCCAAGTTCAAGGACAGACTAAACTACACAAGAAGACCCTATCTTAAAGAAAAAAAGACAAAAAGAAGCCTAAAGAACACTGGGTAAGAACTTCAAGAGAAAACAGAAATCAGTCAATCAATCATCAGTTCCCATCAAAGCAGGACTGCTGCCAGTGGGACCCAGGAGAGAATGCCCTAACAGGGGCAGGGGCAGGTCCACAATGAGCACAGCTGATCTCCACGCAGAAGACCGAGGCTGCCGTCTTCTCTTGCTCACTTACACCCCTCCCATCTGTTCTGCTATGTCAGGTACAAAGTGTCCCTGTAGTGTCACCTGTTTTTCTTCGTTCTTCACAATTACTTCCACATGTCAATAAATCCAGCCTCTATCCAATTAGGCCTTGCAGACTCCCAGACATCCAAAGCACTCTGCGCCCCCAGACAATCTAGCACTTCCCAAGTGCAGCCCTGCACCCTGAGTCTGGACACTCAGAAGAGCTGTGGACTGTACTTGGTAAAGCCTCCAGAAAAGAACCCTCAGAAGATTCACACCTTTAGAGATGATAACTAAACAACCAGAAACTGATGCCAAAAGCTGAATCCAAGAAGGACCGCTACAGACTTTTCTATAATAATGAAAACTTGGAGCAAATTATGCAAGGACAAACATGTTTAGTAATATTAACAGTTTAATAATAAAACATTCACAGTATATTACATAGAAACTACCACATAAAAGAGTCAAGTCTTTTTTGTGGAGTGGGTACAGTTGAGACAGGGACTCACAATGTGGTCCAGGCTGGCCTTGAACTCTCTCATGGGAAACTCTCCTTCCTCAGCCTCCTGAGTGGTGAGATTATAGGCATGCACCACGATGCCTGGCTTCCAGTCTACCTGTAATACGCCCATGTGTATAAACACCAGGTGCCACTCTCTCCAGAGGCTGGCATGTAAACCCGAAAGGGCATCCTATTACTCTATGGGGAAGAAAAACCAATCAAACTGGTGTTCTCTACTCAGAGAGGCTAGGGAATTCAGTATGTGGCAGGAAGATGAAGTTCTCAACACCAGAAAGTAACAAGCTTTTTGAAAATGCTGAGACAGAAACTGCAGCACAAACGATTTTTGGGATCAGACTGAACTGACTGTTCAGGAAAACTGCCACAGTCACTACGAGAAAACGCTGCACTCTCAGTGGTCACAAAGCTGGACACTGGCAGCCCTTTCTAAAGTTGATGTCGAGGTTAGGTTAAAGCCAAGCCATGGCAGTTGTACTTTCACTGGAACCCTAACAGCAAGCAGGTACCCTGGGTCCAATTGCGCAGCCCATGGCCCAACTTTGTGGGTGATGCTCTAAGCCGAGAAGCCACGCAGCCACCCCAATGGCTGCAGGTCACTGAAGCAGTTGCTTGTTATCAGTCTATCCTCACTCAGGTGGGAGCTTGCACACGCACAGCCCCCAGCCCCTCCACCCTGCCAAAGCCCCAGCAGCAGACCCTGCGTACCCACCCTTGGCAGCAGGCTGGGAACTCTTTCCCAGAGCCAGAGGCTGGCCTGCCTGCAAAAGGAGGCATCCGCCTCGGGGCAGAAGCAAGCCGAGGGTCCTGAGAGGACATGGTGGGTTTGTCCTTATGCACTCTTGGGACACATGTCTGCAGCATTCAAGGGCAATGTCAGAGAATGCTCAGAGCAGAAGATGGTCCTATATGGAGCAACAATGAACTGTCCAGGGTTGGCGTGAAACTTCCAAGTGTTGGATACAGTGGCAGGAACAATCATTCCCTCCACACTTTTGTCTGAGACACTATTTCACTGTGTAAACCAGGCTGGCCTTGAATTCACTAGCAGCCAAGGACAGGGACACTCCTGCCTCAATCAGTGCTCCAAGTGCTGGGATTACAGGCATGCACCACCACACCCAGCCCTATGAGAACATTTTGTTTTGAGTCCCTGAATATGAAAAGGCAGATCCTACTTTGGGGCGAGCAACAGAGACCTACACTCTGTACAGAAAATCTACCAAGCAACAGATGTAAGCTCAGTGCAAAGGTTCTGGGCTAGATACCTGGTAATGGGGAAAAGAAAAACCCATGTGTCACTAAACCACTGCTACCGAAAAGTACTCCACAGACCAGCAAACTTACTAACTAGAGTGGAAGTACTGGAGCCGCAGTAGCTGGAAAGTGGAAGTAGCAGGCTGACAGCTAAGCTCGCAGCATTGTACGAGGTCACAAGACTGCAGGGGCACTGCCTGCACCCGTGCGTCCTCACACGGGATGAAGTCCTCTGCCACGCCTTCGGGAGGAGAGATGAACAGGCAGGACTGGGAGGGGAGAAAGGTGGGAACCAAGTAAGAATCACCATTCCTTCCAGACTTAAGCCTAGGTAGGCACTGTGTTTTCGGATGGAAAGCCCTCCTCCACAGGCAGGCAGGGCTCTCTGACCCACAAGCTAATTGCATTTCCTGTTTCGCAGGAGTGACTCTGTTTTCCTACTCAAGTGGCTACTTATGTTACCTTTACAGCGGGATGTGCCCACACAGCTGTGAGGTCATGAGTTTGATTCCTGGTACCCAACAAAACAAAGCAAAATAGTCTGCATAGTCAAGTCAGATTTCTATTAGTGAAGCACAAACTCAAGGAAAAACATTTGCACGCTGCCCGATCAATAGTCATGACTATTTTTATGAGTTGTTTCCACAATGCTTCCTAAACATTTATTTCTATAAGTATTAACTCCAAGTTGGAGAGAGAAACTGAAGGCCTGAAACCCAAAGGTCCTGCCATGGAGACTGCAATTAAAGCCTTCTGCTGTTATCCTGGGTGTGTACTGCAAGAGCTCCCCAGGGATCTAGGAACAAAGCCACCACACGAAAGTCAACTGAGTGGCCCCTCTCTGCTTGGCGGCCATGTCACTAGCCACTCAGCTAAAGAGGACATCTTCCAGCCTTCTGGGAAGCCAGTCACATCCTCCTTTTGGCTCCCGGGATTCAGGCGACTGGTGGGTCCTTGCTATTTCACATTTTTGCAATACTGAAGGGTGTGCTGGTCCCTGTAGCTGCCCTGTGTGTGGGCCATGGGGCCACAACAAACAGTGCTGGTAGTGGGGGGCTGACTCCAACCGTGCAGCTTCGGTCAAGTGCAGCTTCGGTCAACGAAGAGGCAGCCTCAGCACCCAGCGGGACCCCACAGACTATGGCCAGCAGAGCAGCCTGGTGGGCCAGGGCTTGCATGCGCTGTTAGCAGGACAGACTCAGATTTCCCACCCTAGTGCTGCACTGTGCACTTCTCTTCTCACAGCAGCTCTATCTGCGACAAACTCAGAGGTCAGAAGCTAACACTACCATAAAAAGCAAGGGAGCAGATGCCAGAGAAACCACGGAAAGATCAGATCAGCAATGTAGATCATACATGAGAAATCCAATCTGCGAGCTGAACACCGGCTCCCAGGAGGCCAAACCCTTTCAAAGCACTGAGGAAGCCGGCAAGTTCTCCTGCTGGAGATTAGCACCTGCCAGTGCTGAGGGTCTGTGGCCCCTTCTGTGCAGATGGACTCAGCAGGCTGCCTGAGGAAAAGCTGTGAGATACCCACTTCCTTCTACCACCACGAGTCCTCTGAGGGACACACGCAGGCCTGAGTGTTGGGCAAGAGAAACAGCAGTAGAGGGAGGCGCTCAACAGGCCAGGTTCACTGCAGACCAAACCTGAGGGCCAGCCTGCGGCTCTGTCCAGGCTCCATCCAGGCAGGGAGAGGGGTCTTTTGTAGGGTCGCGGGGGAGGGGCTTTCAGTGAGAGGGGCTGCGGCTCCCTGCCAAGAACAAGACTTGAAGAGAACGCAGGCGGTAGTGGTCTCCCAAGTGAAACAGGAAATGAAAGGCACTCTTAACCCGGTAGGTGTCAGGCTCACCAGGTTCATGCTCCTCAAAACTGAGGAACGAATCTTACGGGACAAAGGTTAAGAGTAGAAACTACTTATTAAGAAAGAGATACGAAAAAAAAAAAAAAAAAAGAAAGATGGCTTTGAGAGACAGGAGGGGACCCAAAAAATGGGCTGCTCAGGCTCTCACTTCATAGAGGAAGTTGCATAGATTGAAATCGTGGGGTGGGTACTATGTGGGACCGAACAATGACCAACCAGTGAGATTCTGAGTACAGCCACTTCAGTCAGGCGGATCCAATGGGAACCAGCTCACGCAGCGAGTGCACGTGCGAAGAACAAAGCCCTTTTCAGGAAGAGACAAAATGCAGGGGTCCTAGCCATCCACTGGGGCAACCGATGTCCATGCAGACTTCACTGGAGCCCATGAGCACACATTTTAATCCATGGCGCAGCCCTTAGGGGAGGCACGCAGGCCCAAGCCCCATCCTGAGGCAGCCGTACCATGCTCTCATCTGTACTGACTACCTCCAGGCCCAGCCCTGGCTGTCTCTCTGACGTGAGGAGGAGGAGGCAGCCTGGGATAAGCGCAGGGGGACGTGGCTGCTGTCAGGAGCCAGAGCCAGGCTGAGTTCCCGGCACAGCTCGGGTGCAACCTGAACTGCATTCCGAGACCCTGTCTCGAAAAGACAAAAAAAAAAAAAAAAAAAAAAAAAAAAGGATAAAATCACATCTTTCTTTCCAGGAAGGGAAGACGTGACCATCCCACCCATCCTTGCCCCAACACCTCCAAATTGGACAGCCCCAAGCCTGCTTGTCTACACAGTAGCAGTGCCCACTCCATGCCAAGGGCCACTGCTTCCCACGCCTGCAACACCAGCCTACTCATCATGGCATTTTAGCAGCTTAAAGGTAATTTAAAAAGCAAAATTCAGCCAGGCGGGTGGAGCACGCCTGTAATCCCAGCACTTGGGAGGGTGAGGCAGGAGGATCGTTGCCAAGTTTGAAACCAGCCTGGACTATAAGGTGAGCTGAAGGCCAACCTGAACAGCATACTGAGACCCTGTCTTTAAAAAAAAAAAAAAAACCTAAAGAGCAGAGTCAGGCATGGTGGTACATGCCTATACTTTTAGCACTGGGTAGGGCTCAGGCAGGAAGATGGCTGTGAGTTCGAGGCCCTCATAGGCTACAAAGTAAACTCAAGGCCAGCCTTAACTGCATAGCAAGATCCTGCCTCAAAAAGATAAAAAATAAAATAAAATAAAATAAATAAAAAGCCAAGTTCAATCTTACTGCTTTTGTTACTAATAATTTGAAACTGTACTTCCACTGTTAAGTAACAATTAGATGGCCCACTGTTTTGTACTAAGCCCCTGTAGTGGGCTCCAAGAGACGAGGCTAGGTATCAAAATAGAGTCACTTAGGCTAAAGTTGACCCCTGTTCACCAAACTAAACCACATCTGACCTCAGCAATCAGGATGAGAGGCAGCAGGGAGATTTCTGGGAAGTTATCAGTTTCGTTGGCATGATAATGAGATTCCCTCAGCTTTGCACTTTAAAAAAAAAAAATTACCTGAAGTAACCTGATGCTAACCACTCAGTTATTTTCTTATCTGTCTCAGGCTGTGCCTTTCCAAGTACAGTAACTGAAATGACCAATCTGATTTCTCTTTTTTTATTTTTGCTTTTCTTGGTCCTTTTCAGTCTGCAAAAACCTCTTCTGCTCTGCTTTGCTGTTTGAAATATTCTAGTTTATGGCAGGATAAAGTTCTTCCAATTCTGTAACTCAAAACATTGCAAATTAAGATCTTTAGATTGTTAGCGCGCCTGTAATCCCAGTGCTTGGGAGGATGAAGCAGGAGAATCCCTGCAAGTTCAAGACCAGCCTGGGCTATAAAGTGAGCACAAGGCCAGCCTGAACTGCATGGTGAGACCCTGTCTCAATCAATCGATCAATCAATCAATGGATAAATGGATAAATACAAATAAAATGTTTTAATGGACATCTAACATAACCATTTTTGGTAATAACTTTTTAGCAATAAAAGCTAAAAAAAATTTAAATATCTTCAACTCTCCACAACCAATATTTTATATCCGTCTTTCATCCTTTATACTAGTGAAAGTAGAGGGAATTGTACTTTAAAAAAAATTTGGTCTCTCTCAGTATCTAAATTGCTTCCATTTGTCAAATCACATGGGTACCTGCCTCCGGTGGCAAGGAGGGGAAACATGTACCTTTCAGTAACTTATAAAAACCTCTGTCTAACATGTGTGAAGCCCAGGGTTCAACCCTCAGTACTGCAGAACAACATACAACCAAAGCAAACCAGACTCTCGCCTGCATTACAGCTCTGAGAAGCCTGAGCAGCAGCCTGGCCCACACTGTCTCACCCTATAGATGTAACACACTCTGATCTGGTCTTCCAGCCACATGGAAGAGCTCATCATTTTAATCTCCTTTAAATCTTGTTCCTCATTCCTCAAGGGCTCCACACTGCCTGCAAAATAAACTTGAAAAAAAAATTTTTTTTTTGGTCTTTTTGAGGCAAGGTCTCCCTATGCAGTTCAGGCTGGCCTTGAGCTCACTTTGTAGCCCAGGCTGGTCTGGAACTTTCAATGATCCTCCTGCCTCAGCCTCCCAGAGTGCCAGGATTACAGGCATGTGCCAAGCCACGCTCAGCTAAACTTCAAATTCCTGCGCTCAGTACTTCAGTTGTTGCTCTACCGTAGCACAGAAAACAGCAGGGAAGAAAGAGGCACGGTAGACTACAGAAATGCCATGAATCAACCTACACTCTGCCCTGGAATTATGGGCAAAGCCATAGACTCTGACAGCTGCAAAGAAACCATTCATCTTGAAGGAGTACACTGCCACTTATCAAGCATGACCAGGGTTACTCAAAGGTCTACGTAACAACAAATGTGAAAGCCCACTAAAAGCTATCCATCTCTCTAATACAGGATGTTAGTTATACTGTCCTGCACCAGACCAAAAAAAAAAAAAAAAAAAAAAAAAAAAAAAAAAAAAAAAAAAAAAAAAAAAAAAAAAATCAATAGTTTTAACATCAGAACTTCTCAGGATGCAAAGAGAACCCATCAAGCCAGGCCCACTGGTACGTATCTGGGAGGCTCAAACAGAAAGCCTGTCTAAAGTCAGTTGGAAAAAATAACAAAACCCAATGAAAACTGGGCAATGAACAGCACTTCACAAAGGGAAACGCAGGTTCAGGGGAAAAAAAAGCAACTCTCCTACACCACTCTGTGCAAGAGAAATGCACACCGGGACCACGATGAAGCCCCATGTGTCCAGACTGGCGGAAGTTTAAGACTGGCAAAAACTCAGGCCAACTGCAATTCCACACCTTGCTAGTGGGAGTGCAAAATGTGTAACTGGTTCGTCCTGTCTTGTTCTCACACCCCACCCCCATGGAACCTAGGGCCCCTGCACTGACCTACACCCCAGCCCAGTGACTGACCGATTCCAGTCCTGCCACCAGGACCTTCACACTGACCTACATCCCAGCCTTTTGGTTTGTTTTAATTGAGGCAGGCCCTTACTCCAACTCCATCACTAAGTAGCCCAGGTGAGCTTATGACCCTCCTGCCTCATCCTTCCAGGATGCTGGTGTTACAGGTGTGCCCAGCAGCAGTTTCTAATAAAGTTAAACACGCTTTCTTTAGTGACCAACAGTATCACTCATCCATACTTAACTCACCTAAGGGAAGTAAAAAGCATAGCCACTAAGTCCACAAGAAATCTTCCTAAGAATGTTCAAAGCAGCCTGGCATGGTGGCGCACACCTGTAATCCCAGCACTAGGGAGGCTGAGGCAGGAGGATCCTTCTGAGTTCAAGACCAGCCTGGGCTACAAAGTGAGCTCAAGGCCAGCCTAAACTGCATAGCAAAACCCTGTCTCGAAAAAGACAAAAAAAAAAAAAAAAAAAAATCAAAGCAAATGAACATTTGCAAAATAGCTCCAAACTGGAAACCTCAAAATCCAACTCTAACAAAAGGATTAATGAACCATGGTATACAAGGGGTGATCAAAATATACAATGAGTATCCAAATTTAAAGATTACAGTAAAAGATACATTGCCACTAATGGTCCCCTCTACTTCTTTGGGCAGGCAGGCAGCCTTGCTGTGCAGTTCAGGGTGGCTTTCAACTTGCAGCTATGCTCCTGCCTCAGCCTCCCAAGGGTTGGAATTGCATGAGCGCACCACCACCCTCAGCATCCTTGCCACCTCCTGACACCCTCTGAATGAAGGCGGTTGGCAAGCGCCACCCAATGGAAAGACAAGGCAGCTCAGAAACATTTGAACGCGCCTTCCTTTGCCTTTTCACCGGATGGCACCGTGTTAACTTCTCGCTCTTCCCTAAATTAAAATGACCATGAAAGGTAAATGTTTCCAATGGACACAGGCAGCCACAACAGTGTAACTAATTCAGGCAGGAAAGAGAACGTCATTTCCAGTACCAAAAAAATAAAGAAAAAGAAAATTACACTAGGGCTGAGGACACAGCTCAGTGGCACAGCGCCTACCTGGTAAGTGTGTGCGAGCTCCTGAGTTTGAATCCCAGTACCAAAAACAAAGGAAAGCCGGGTGTGGTGGTGCATGCCAAAATTGGGAGGCTGAGGCAGGAGGATAACGGCAAGTTCCAGGGCAAGGGCAGGGACATGGCTCAATGGTACAACAAGCGCCTGCCTGGCAAGCGCAAAGTCCTGAGTTCGATTCCTGGTACCAAAAAAAAAATTGGAGGCCAACCTGGGCTACGTGAGCTAAGGCCAGCCTGAACAGCATAGTGAGACCCTGTCTCAAAGACAAAAAAAAAAAAAAAGGGACAAGAATGCTGAGATGAATGTGTTCAAAGTAAGGGAGAGGATTTTGAGGGGATTAATGGCGCTGTCTTGTGCTAAAATAAATTTTTAAAAATTTTATAAACATTCACTGCATTTTCTGATCCCACTGCTGCATATTCATAGAACAAATTACTTAGCCATAAAAGGACTAAGCTACTGATATACAGTTATACTAAGTGCAGGAAGTTTGACATGAAAGTGTCACAGTGTAATTCCATGTATAAAGTCACCTACAATTGATATGAGATGAGGTAAGGAAGTCAGGATTGGGTAGGAAGAAGCACTGGAGAACTTCTGGGATTTTGGAAATATGTGTGGGTCACACAGGCATCAACTGAATGAACCTTATACAGTAATTGTGACTTTCAGTGTATGTACATTACAGTTCAATCAAAGACAGGAAAAGACAGAAATGACCTCAGTAACTACCTGAAGACAATGGTCACCCCACTGAAACCTTTGTTATTTCAAGGCAGAAAATACATACATAGCTTAAGAGGAAAAAAAAAAGAGGACACAACGCGACTGAGGGACCTTGTAATCCACCTTGGTTTTCATCCATAAAAATGGGAGTAAGACGCGTGGCTGAACTAGGAACACACAAATGGAGCTTCTGCAAAGCATCCAGGATAGCAGGGGGTACACAGGGCTTAGTAAAAGGCAGCGGTGGGAAACAAACCAGCAATACGAGCACAAAACACCCTTTTTGCCTGTTCAGCTTGAGGAGGAGCGGATAGAGTGGGCTCTGACGTCACTATCTGTTCACGCTCTCACCTCTCCTCCTGGAAACTCTCCCCCCTTTCTACAGGGAGTGAGGGGAAGGAAGGAACCTGGCTCCTCGACACGGGGCCGTCTTACAAATATTCATAGAGAAGGAAGGTTCTGGACAACCAAACCATACTGAAGATATGAGGGAAACGCTAATGAAAAAGGTCTAAATCTTTTTGGAAGTTCAGGATTTTGTAAAGTTAAACATAATTTGTACCCAATGAACAACAATTTTACTCCTAGGTATTTTACCCAAGGGGGACAAAAAAAAAATAATAGTGTGACCACAGCAAGTCTTGTGAAGTGCCATTCACTGCCCAGTACTTCAACCCACTTCTCAGAGGTTTACCTACAGCAGCGTTCTTTTTCTACGTCCCTGGTAAGCGTCCCAGCTTTAAAAGGGCCACCCCATTTCCACGTTTCCAAAAGGAGGGCAGGAACACACCCCAACAACTACTTCCCACAAAGAGCCTGCTCCAGGCGTGGACAGATCAGGCTGAGGACTCTCTTTTTATCATACCAATACGGTCAGGCTGGATTACAGCCAACAACCAGGCTTAAGAAGATTTATCTTTCCTGTAGATCATGGAGTACATTTGCCTAATGCAGTGCCCTAGATTTCACAAATGACATTCACTAATGTACTTCCAAGTCTGCAGATTGGAGCATTTTCAAGGAGCACAAAACACTTGTATAAAATAGTCTGCCCTGATCAATAAAAGCACTATTTTGAATCCACTTACTATGCTTTCACTATGATTTTAAATTTCTGCAAATAATTGCTTGGCTTTTAGAAAAATCAGCGCTAAGCCAACACACTGACGTTCAATCTCCATTCACACTGCGGTAAAGACCCCATGCACACCAAAGGTCTGGTTGAAAGCTTTTAAGGCCAAAAATTTCTATTGTGTGGTCAGGGCGGGCACAGACTACAGGAAACTCGGAACTGAACAGCAGAGGCGGGG
>PVLD010004924.1:0-118886 GCA_004027595.1 Dinomys branickii
CGTCCTGGCTCCTTTCGATTTCAGCTCAGATGTTTTCCTGAGAGCTCCCACCCTCAGCACTGCTACAGCCACTGGTGCGGCCACTGCCATTCACCACCCCTGGAGTAATTTCCTGGTGACACTTCTCAGTACCTGATCTGTTCCTACTCTTTTTAGTGGCGTCCCTGTCTGTCCTCAGCCCCGTGCATCTCTTCAGGGCTTCTTTCCCTTCTTCCCACTGGCTTTTCCAGGAACGGAATTGCTGCAGCTCTCACCCTTAAGCTTTTTGGCTTGATGGATAGAAAATATTTTTTGTTTTGTTTTGTTGTTCTTGTGGTGCCCAAATGATTTCATCCCTGGAGAAGTTAGGAAATGAAAAGAAATTAGACTTCGAGATCAAACCCCAAACATATCGATACTCTCCTTACCTATTCCAACTAGGAAAAAAGCCACAGGCTGATGAGGCGGTATGAAAAAGACAGCTTTAACATTTCCTTGGTAAGGGGCAAGAGGCCCTGAAAGCCTGAACCTTGACCCGAGGTCACCAGTTTATTGTAACCTGAAGCGCACGGCACTGGGTTGGTGTACAACGTCTCAAAGGAGGCTGATTAATATAAACACGGAAAAAGAGCGCTCCCCATACACCCGCCTTGGGGCTGCAGTGAGAGCATTGACAGTTCTGACCTCTGTGGGCCTTGGGGAAGCACTGACTCTCAGGACTTCCTGTTTATTTTTGGTGCAAGTGGGATGCTTTCATAGAACTGGTGAGAAGGACAACTAGCCCAAGGAAAATGCTGGAAAAATACTAGTCCTGCTTATCAGTGGTTCCCTTCTACACTTCTGAAGTCAGACCTGGGAGTCGTCCTTGCTCCTAAACAAAAGCACTTTAGGTTCCATTACCTAGGAGTTTGACGAGCAGACCCCACATAGGGGCTGGCAATTCTCCGAGCCTGGCACTACCCTCCCCATACCTTGGCTTACCGAAGTCAGACTTGATGCATTGCAGCAATAGCTGCCTGTCCTGTGCCTCTCCGGAAGGCATGGAAATGAAGTCCAGTTCCTGCTCAACTTTTCACACACTGCTGCTCCAGAGTGGCTGTGCATTTGGTTTTGTGTTTGTGTTTGTTTTGGTGTTGGTTCTCTTGAAGGTCGGCACCCAAGTCACGCCTTTCCTTTTGACCAGCTCCCACTAGGTTTTCCAAACGAGGTCTTGTGGCTACAGCAGAGAGAGAATGAACACTGTGCCCCACAGAGTATGCACGGGGTGGGCAGTGAGCCCCGAGGCACTCCTGGCGGCAGGTGCTAGCTGAGACCTTGGGGGACGCCAGGCAAAGCTCTGACTCCTCTTCCTTGGAACGCTGGGCATTTGCTTACCACTGTCTGGAGGAGATAAACCTGTTCCCTCTCATTACTCCTCCTTGTGCCTGTCCTTCTTCCTCCAGCCAAACCCTGCAGCCTGGCTGGTGGGAGTGTTCCATAGGGATCTGTGGGCCGCTTTCAGAAAACAGGAGCATTGAGAGTTATCTATCAGCCACACTTTCTGAGCTTTCATTTTCTTTGACTGAACTGTGGCTATTATACTGGATGGGAAGTTTGTTTGTTTGTTTTGGCTTGCTTTGCGATAAGGTCTCCCTTTGTAGTTTAGGCTGACCTTGAATTCACAGTGATCCTCCTGCCTCAGCCTCCCAAGTGCTGGGATTACAGGCATACGCGATCAGGCCTGGCTTGGGTGGGAGGCTTTTAACCATAATGATGGCCCTGTGGCCCACATCTTGGCCCCAACAGCAGCCTGAGCAGCCTCATTCTGCTCTCTGAATTCTCTGTTGGGTGGCAGGATCCAGTGGGTGTGGCTGTGTGTGACGCACTGAGCTCTCAACCCAGGTCACCTCAGCAGGCTGCACTTAAAGAGATAAAAAAAGAAAGAGTGATCTTATCTTCCACGTTTCATTGAGAATGCTGAAGTATGTTCTTCCTTCTTGCCTACTTCATCCACCGCCAGTGCTTCCACCAACTGATGGAAAAACAGATTTCCCATGAATCTTGAGGGTGGCAGGGTAGGAGAGGGGGCAGAGGGAGAGAGGAGAGAAAGAACACAGATGTGTTGTTTTTTGTTTAGACTGAGGTCCTGTGTGAGAATTCTTACACCAAAAGCTAAGGATAGACTTGAGCTTGGAGAAAATCCATTTTGACCTTGTAAGCTCAGTGCGTGGATTTTGTGGCCGTCTGTCTCACGCTTGCGTGTTCCTCCTTGTCCTCAGTCAGAGCCTTCCAGAAGCTTCTCAGCTGCTCGCTTCAAAGATCTAGCTTCTGTGGAGTGGGCCACGGCCCAGCAAGGTGTGGCCAACACAGGGTGAGCACCCCGCTGAGGCCACCCCAGCAGGGCATGTCCTAGGCACCTGGGCCTCAGTTGGCTCAGAATTGGGCAAATGTTTTCTGAAAGAGCCCTTTACTCTGGAAATAGTATTTCTCTGGGGCTGTAGTTACCTCAGCATTGGAGAACAGCAAGCATCGTAGAATTTGCCTGCTCTAAGCCTTGTTTATCTTGGTGAAGGAGTGGTTGAGCTGTTTTAAGCCTGAGAGGCTTCTTATTGAAGCTGTTAAATCGTTTCCACCAAGAGCCGCTGGCTTTCTGATTGGGACAGACTCAAACCCGCTGGAAGCCGCTTCCCAGGCGGCCTGGCTGACAGTGCTGGAGAGCTGATGAATATTCATCCCGCCCCGGCACTGCCTTATCTGAGGGCTGCTTTTCCACACAGGAAGTGAAACCCGCCCTGAGTCTTTGACAATTCTGGCACGTGATTTGTGTGGATGAAAACAATATACTGTGCAAGTTTGGGAACAAAGGAAAAAAGAAAAGGAAAGAAAGAAGCTTGTGAGAGTTAGCGTTAGTTAGGAAATATAACCACTTTGGGAGGCCAAAGAGGTAAGTCCTCCTCCCTGCGTGGACATGACGCTGCTGGGACATTAATTTGCACAGACAGCTGGAACGTGGGGCCTCATCTTTCCGAGACCCCATTTGTCTAACCTGAAGGGGGGGGGAGTGGGGCTCCTTCTCACAGTGAGGCCCTGGACACAGTGCCCTGAGCCCTGTTCCCGATTCCAGATGTGAACCGTGTCAGGTGTCAGCCTGATGTGGGATAGAGGCTGAGTGTGGAGTGTGTCCTTAAACGTGAGTCACGCCAGTGGGTTCTTTACTTTTGGCAGCTGCTGTCTGTGCCCCCAGCTCTATCTGGGGCAATGGGATGGTCTGAAAACACAGAAATGTCCTGAAGATGCTGCACCAGCAAAACCGTTTAGAACCTCCTGTCAAACCTACGGGGGTCATGGCCTCTTGGGTTCTGGGAGGCAGAGAGACTGAGAAATCCTTCCTGGGGTAGATGGAGTGGGTGTGGCCTCCAGGGAGAACAGAGCCTCTAGGGAGAATGATTTTCTTTTTTGGAGGAGGAAGCTGGGAATCAAACCCAGGGTGTCCTATATTTGAGGCAAGTGCTCTACCCACTGAGCTACATGCTGGGTCCCTATGTCATTTAAGGAGTCTATTAATCCAATCATAAGGTGCAATTTTATATTTGGAAATGTTGAAAAGCTTTTGGTATATACATCATCGGTGGTGAACTTCCTAAGTATTGGACTGGGAGGATGAGGTGACAGACAGTTCCCAGGCTAGGGACCCACAGAGCCTTTGCAAAATCCAGAAGCCCAGCCAGGCGTGGTGGCGCACGCCTGTAATCCCAGCACTTGGGAGGCTGAGACAGGAGGATCGCTGTGAGTTTGAGACCAGCCTGTGCTACAAAGTGAGCTAGCTCATGGCTAGCCTGAACTGCAGAGCAAGACCCTGTTTCAAAACAACCCAAAAAAACAATCCAGGACCTGGGGACCCAATGTGTAGGGGTGTAGTTCTGCCCAGCATGTTTCCAGGACAACTGTCTGTGCCTCATCACACGCCACAGGGCCAGTGTGTCTGATGGCCGATGCTTGGGGAAGGCTGTGGACTTGGCCTCCTCCCCTCCCATCCCAGGAGGGCTGTTTAGCCAAACCTGGCCATTGAGAGGAGAATAACATAGCTGCATGCCCCCAGGAAGGTCTTGGGGAGAGAACCGAGTGGTTGTGGCTGCTCGGGCCAGGTGCCCTTGCGGTTCCAGGAACCATGGGAGGGTCATGGGGCCCAGCTTCTCACCTACACCAGTTCAGGTGGTGGTGCCACCTAATCACAGGGACCAGCCGGCAAATATCAAGGCCTCGCTTTCTCTCTTCACTGCGACCATTTTTCTTCCGCACCTTCTCTTTGTCCTTTATACTTAGCTCTTGTTATAGAGTACTCGGGTTGCAGAGAAGGGTAGAGCAGGTGATAAGACCCACTCAGCATAGAAGTCGGAAATCGGCAACAGAGCGAGGGTGCCCTTGCTCCCTCTGTTCCTACTCGCTCCCCCATGCGGAGAAAACCGCCACCCACCACTGGCTGTTTGCATCCCTGGCAGCTCTATCCCTCGGCCATGCGTGGCTGTACTGGTACCACTCTACAGTATCGCTTTGTCCCGTGTCATTCAGGGTTTCCATTTGGCTCCACATATTAGGAAGCCTCACTTGGTGGCTTCACCAGGCTGGGTTGAGACAGCGACTCCCTGATGGACTCCAGGGCCTGGCCGTTCACCTCTGCCCTCCTCAGTGAATGGTCTTCGAGTTCATTGTCTCAACGCGGCTGCTGCGTCTCCAGACATTTCTTTTGTGTTTCAGGCTAAACGATAATCTCACATCAGCTGAGTTAGTCCTTTGTATTGAGAAGCTGCTGGTTCTACGTGAAGCTGCGTGCTGTGGACTTGGGCTTGCATCTCTCTGCTTATGCTAGGAAGTGTGGCAAACCCAAGGCATGCGCGGGGCAGTTTCCCAACCTAAAGGGGATGGATAGTGGAACAGGGTGCTGTTATTAAATTTTATGTGGAAAAAGTGCTTTCTTCTTCAACTTGTTTTTTCACTTTGTTCACTGGATTCATTTAGGTTAAAAAGTGTAGCACCAGTTTTTTTATCTTGATAGGCAAATATAAATATACCAGAGGTTTTTTTTTTTAATCCATTCTTTTTTTCCAGTGCTTGGTATTGAATCCAGGGCCTTCATACTGAGTTACATCCTCAGCTCCCCCCTTTTTTTTTGCAGTTTTAATTTTGAGGCAGAGTCTTGCCAAGTTGCTTGGGCTAGGCTCAAACTTGGGATCCTCCTGCCTCAGCCTCCTAGAGTGCTAGGATCACAGGTGTCTAAGTCACGTTCCTGTCCCTGGGGTAAATACCCAAAACGCACAACCGAAACCAGCTATGGCTCCCCTGGCTTTGCAGCGACGTCCAGATATAACCCATCACAAATAATAACTGTGTGCGCCTCCACACTGCGGTCCAATCTCTTAGGTCTTCCTAATTTTTAAAAATCAGAGTCAGTGTGGACACGAGCATTCTTCCTAATGATTTCCTTACAGAAGCTTCACTTGCTGTAATAGAACGCACAGACTTAAGTGTGCAGTTTTTGTTTGTTTCTTCAGACAGGATCTCCCTATGTAGTTCACGCTGGTTTTGAACTCACTGTGTAGCCCCGTCTAGCCTCACACTCACAGTGATCCTCCTGCCCCAGTCCCTTGAATCTGGGATTACAGGTGTGTGGTATCACGCCTCCTGTAAGGGTGGAGTTTGATGGACACTGGAGCTGGCTGAGACCACAAGGGCCCCACGCCCAGCACCCGCTGGGCCCCTTCACTCACTTGCTGCTGCCCTTGACGTGTTCCACCCTCAGCAGCACTGGCCGGGGCCAGGAGCTGGGGTCTCTGCGATGGCAAGGTGACCATGGGTGCCACTGTGAGAAGCCAGTGGGACCTGGGCCAGGGCTAGACCTGTGAGTGTCAGCATCCTCCCTCCGGAACTGGGGACAGCAGAAGAGGGGAGTGTGTGTACGGGGGCTGGGCCTTTGCCTCTTGCCCCGTAGAAGATGAGGAACATACTGATTCCGCTGGACTTAGGTGGGAGTTCATACAAAAATAGATCTATCGTAAGATGAAAATAACACCGACTGAGAATGCATTTAACCTCCTGGACGCCCGTAGAGGAACTGCGAGGGTGGCACTCTCGGGAATCTGCGGGTCCTCATGAAAGAAGATCAAGCTGCTTCTTACTATCGGGGAAAACAAACATTCAAAGTTAGACCTGACGTTTCTCCCCAGCGTGTGCCCCTCTTCCCTCATCGTAAGCTTGAACCCTTGGGAATTGGGATGGGCAGTGCTGACCCTCAGGTCTGAAAAGAAGGTGCATGAACTTGGTGTTGGTTCTTCTTCTTTCTCCAGTGGGACCATCTGGGCCAGATTTGTTTTGCTGGAGATTTTAAAATTATGAATTGAACTTCCTTAGTGGTTACAGGGTTATTCACATTATCTATTTAACATTAAGTTGTGGTAGTTTTTGTTTCTCAAGCATTTAGTTCATTTCCTCTATGTTCTTAGATTTGTGTGTAGAGTTGTTCATAGTATTCACTGTGTGTGTGTGTGTATGTGCACGTGTGCATGTGTGTGTGTGTGTATGTGTGTGCATGCATGTGTGCGTGTGTGTGTATGGGTTACTGGAAATTGAAGCCCTTCCCATCAAGCTATGTCCTCAGCCCTTCTTTATTTTTTATTTTGAGACAGGGTCTTGCTAAGTCACTAAATTGCACAGGCTGGGGTTAAACTTGCAGTCCTCCTGCATCAGCCTCCCAGAGGGCCAGAGTTACAGGTGTGCGCCACCGTGCCTGGCCATACCATTCACTTATTGTCCTTTCGATGTCTGCAGATTCTTGTGTGATAACTTCTTTGCATTCTGATATTGGTCATTTTTTGTCTTCTCTCTTTTTCTTAGCAGTTTTACTAGAACTTGTCAATCAGCTCTGTTTCGTGGGTTCTCTGCTGTTTTCTTTTCCAATATCATGCCTTCTATCTATTATTTTCTTCCTCCTGCTTGTTTTAGGTTTGCTTTGCTTTTTTTGTATACTCTGAATCTGAATAAATGATCTGAGATGTCTTCTCTTCTCCAGTATATTCCTTTAGTACTATACCTTTCCCCCTTAACACTACTTTAGCCATGTACCACAGATTTTGATATGTTACATTTTTATTGTCATTTGAGCTGATGCATTTTAAAAAATTTCTCCTGGAGGCTTCCTTGATCCAATGAATTATTTAGAAGTTTAGTTTAGAAATATTTGGAGAATTTCGTGTTACCTTTCTGTTTTTAATTTGTAGTTATCTTCATAGTGGTCAGAGTATATAAACTATATAATTCCCTTTCTTTTAAATTTGTAAAGATTTGGTCTATGGCCCAAGAAACTGCTTAGTCTTGTTGATTTCCTGTTACTATTCGGGAAGAATGCACGTTCTGTGTGGTGGGGCGGCCTGTTCTATCAGTGTAGCTTATTTTCACTGGCTATATTGCTGCAGTTCTTCCACCTCGTCAGTTGTTTGCTAGCTATTCTGTGATTGTCGCGGGAGAAGTGTTAGAGTCTCCAGCTATCGCTGCTGATTTATGTGCTTATTTCAGTTCCTTCTGTTTTTGCTTACATATTTTGCAGTTCTTTGCTTGAGTCCATGGTTATTTAGGGTTTCTGTGTTTTCTTGATGGACTGACTCTTTGTTCATTACGTAATGTGGCTCTCTGGGATCTACTCTGTCTGATACTAATGTGTGGTAGGTAGGTCTAGGATACACCTGTTTCAATCCTTTTGCTTTTAGTTTGCTTATATAATTATATTTGGAGTGATTTTTTTTTAAATGCCAGATAATTGGGTCATGTTTTTTAATCTACTTTGCCAATCTGTTTTAATGGGTGTGTTTAGATTATTGCACTTAATGCAATTACTGGTATGTTAGGTGTCAGTATTTTACCATTTTAAATGAAATATAGAATCCCCAGCTCTTCTTAAATCTCTTTATGCCCCCATTTATAATGTAATTATCTTCAGTATTTTATCTTCTAAGGTAGAACCACATCAGGGTTACAATGTTTCTTCAACCATCAGACATGATTTAGAAAACTCAGGAGGAGGAACTTCTGTTGTATTTGTTAATATTTTAGCTGTTTTCCTGCCTTCTTGATGTTTCATCCTTCATTCCTTTTTTTTTTTTTTTTTTTGTCTTTTTGAGACAAGGTCTTGCTATGCAGTTCAGGCTGGTCTTGAGCTCACTTTGTAGCTCAGGCTGGTCTCGAACTCACAACGATCTTCCTGCCTCAGCCTCCTGAGTGCTGGGATTATGGGTGTGCGCCATCATGCCTGGCTCGTCCTTCATTCTTTTATTGCTTCCTATGTGTTTAGACAGTTCCCTTTATCTCTTCTTTTTTAGGGGAAAAGGGTTAGGTTTTTTGACATAGAATCTCCGTGTAGTCCCGGGCACCCTTGAAAGTTCTATATAGTTCCTGCTAGCCTTGAACTTTGATACTCCTGCCTTGGCCTCTCAAATGCTTACATTACAAACATGCCCCACACCTGGCTCATCTGATACTATTTTTATTTTCCGTGGCATTTCTGAAGCATTTTGAGTGGCCAGTTGTTTTATTTCAGGGCTTGAGAAGCATTGTGTCTTGCCCACCTTTTCCGTCCTCTGGTTTCTAAGGAGAAATATACCATCATTCAGTTTCTTTCGCTCTATAAGTAATGTGTCATTTAACTCTCAGGGCTTCCAAATGCTTTCTTTGCCTTTAACTTTCAAATGTTCAGTGATGATCTCTCTTGGTTTTTGGAGAATTTACCCTATTTGAAATAGTTTCCAGTCATCATTTCTCCATGCACTCATTTTTTTGTTTTTGTTTTTTTTTTTGCTTTTTTTTTTTTGGACTGGAAATTGAACTCAGGACCTTGCGCTTGCTACACAGGGGCTTGTGCCACTGAGCTATAACCCCAGCTCTTCATGCACTCCTTAGCACTCTTTCTCTCCTTCCAGCACGACAGTAACAGGACTGTTAGATCTTCAGTAATAACCCCACAGGCCTCAGAAATGTCGGTTCTCGGCTGTCTATCTGTTTGTGTGTCTGTTTGTTTGTCTGTCTGCTTGTTTTCTGATCTCTTTTCTCTCCTTTGTTCAGATTGGATAATTTTCTGTTATTCCATTTTCCAGCAGCACACAGACATTTTTCTGTACAGTGTACTTCTTCTGTTGAACCTGGGCAGTGAGTTTTTTATTTCGGTCATTGTGTTTTTCCGTGTAAAGATTCCCATCTGGTTCTCATAGCTTCTGTTTATTTACTGAGGCTTTCTGCTGCTTTGCTGAGGCTTTCCCTTTTTGCTTGTGTTTCAGGAACATTTATGACTGCTCCTTGCAGAAGTTTTATGATTTTATCTTGAAAGGCTTTTTCAGGTAGTTCTGTCATCGTGGTGCTGGTATTTTGTTTGCTTTGAGGTAGGAATTTTTATTAAAATCTAGACAGGTGGGATATTATGTTACAAGCCTCTCGGTCTGATTTAGATCTCTTTTCTCTGGTTTTCTCTGAACTACTCTGGTGGAAATGGGTCTGCTGCCCTGTTCCTGCCTGGTGGGGTCCAGTTCTATATCTTCCCACTGGAGGCTGAAGCCCTTTGATCCCCATATCTCCCCTGATGGGAAGGTTAGAAGTGCCTCATTACTTGTTCCATCTCACACTGGGGAGGGAGGGATGGCCCTGCTGATTTGTAGTGAAAGCTCTTGAGTCTTTCTAGCCTCTGATTCCACCCCAGGGTGGAAGAAGAGGCATGCTTCGTTGCTTTACTAAGGCAAATGTATAACATAACATTTACCATCTTAAGCATGCTTGTGTGTGCAGTTCAGTGGAATTAAATACAGGGTAAAACTGAAACTCTATACCCATTAAGTAACAACTCCCCTTCTCTCTCCAAACAAGTCCTTGCAACCACCATACCATTTTCTGTCTGTATTACTTTGACTGTCCTAAGTCTTTCAGAGTGTTTTAAATGTCTGTTTTAGCCAGGCATGGTGATGCACACCTGTAAACCCTGCCCTCTGGAAGGATAAGGAAGGAGGATTGCCAATTTGAGCCCAGCCTGGACAATTTAGCAGCTTAATAAGACCCTGTATCAAAATTTTACAGAAAGGGCCTGGGGATGTAGCTCAGTGCAAAGACTCTGGGTTCAATCCCCAGTACTGCCCTCAAAGGTTCATTTTCTATGTAGTGTCCAGTTCGTCTAAGTATACTCAGTGGAAAAAACAGAGGAGCACATCTACCCTGTTTTTAAAGAATTTGAAGAATTCTTGCCCTCTGTCACTTAGGAAAGACTTGAACAGACTACCCATGAACCCAAGGGGTCTGGTCTTTCAGAGATGGTCACGCTTTACAATGAAATACCTTTTTCTCTTCAAAGAACGGCTTTTTAGTCATAGGAACTCAGGACTCAGTGGGCTGCAGGGCATGTTTTGGGAGCATGATGAAAGAGTTAGTCCTGGAGACTGAGAGTCTGTCCCGGGTCTCATGCAGCTGCATCTGGACTTTGGAGGAGAATCAACCTTAGACCTCTGGAAGGAAACACTGTTTCATGACCCTGGCCAGAAAGTGTTGTTGCAGAGCCTTTCTGTGACAGTTGGCACTCTGCTAAAGGAGAACAAGAGGAAACCCTTGGTTAAGTCAACACTATATGTTCATATTTCATTTGGAGGGACTAAGTCAGCATAATTGGCTCCATATGTCTGGCCATTCCCCTCCAGGCGTGACTAGTTGCACCTTGAAACAAGACAGATCAGGTGTTTTATGTTATGGGAACAATCACCGCCGTTGACTGCATGTCTGTGCCTGCTGGGCATTGTGCAGTGTTTTATCTGCAGTCCTCTCCTCCCGTCTCTGAGAGGAGAAGGTGTTAACTATCTCTCTGTTCAGACGAAGGCCTTGCCTGGATGAACAGATGATCTGCATAAGGTCATGTGCAGCTGAGCTGGGGCTAAAGCTGCCCCTGTGACTCGAGTCCTTGTTCTGACCTCCTTCTCCTGCAGCGCCCATCTCCCAAGGCACATGCAGTCAAATCTGGGCCTTCGGGACCCTCAGTACAGCACCCTCAAAGCAGGGCAGTTTGTTCCTTCACCTCCATTCTCTAGAGCTGGAATCTGACTCTGGCTGCATGTTAGAATCACCAGAGGAGATTTTTTAAAATCTTAGGCCCCAAGCTGCACTCTAGACTAATGAACTCAATCTGGGTGAGACCCAGGCCCCAAAAGCTTGCAAAGATTTCCTGGGAGAATCTGCAGGGCTTGAGCACAGTGGGAGAGCTGGAAGAGGCTGACACAGAGTCACGATCTGATTCTGCAGTGTTCTTTCTGGTTGCATTGCTGCCTGCCCCATCCCTCTGGAAGGAACATGAGCATTGCAGTCTGCTTGGAAAGCTTCTTTTGCAAAGCACTTCTGCCAAGAAAAAACCAAATGCCCATGTCAAAAAGTGAGGGGCAGGGTTGCGGCGCTCATGGGGCCCTTGCTGAAGAATGTGCTCAATGCTGAGGGCACATTTTTAAATTTTAATTAGAGCCAAGGAGGGTAGTCACCCTGGCCAGGAGGGTAGTCACCCTATAAGGCCTTTCTGTCCTGCTGAGAGATCCAAGCCCCTTCAGACCCTCCCAGGCAGTGCTCAGTGAGGTTGTCTAGCTTGGTTGGTGTGCTGGGAACCCTTTGTCTCTCCAGAGCTAGCCCTTGTCCTGAACTAAGCAGCCTGGGGGTGGCTGACCTGTGCCTCAGTAGGCCCCAGTGAACTCTGTGGTGCTCGCTGCAGCTGGTTTCATGTGCTGCACAATCTGAAATTTAAGCATAAATCAGTGTCCTGCTTTTTATCCAGTAGCCCTGTGCCGGCTGGGGCCCATGTGCAAAGTCTGACCCTGCCGACACCATGCTTGACTGGCCACTTCACTTCCTTTCTGCTGTCACCGGGACTTTCTGTGCAGCATCACAGCTGTGACCTCTTGGGCCATATCTGGCCCCTGACTGCTTACTCTGCCTCCTTTCCCTAAGCCCCAGCCATGTTCGTTCCAGGTTTCACTCAAGGGCAGGATCTTCCTTTGCAGGGCTTCCCTGTCATTGTGCACATGGACAGCCCAGGAGTCCCTTTCATCTTGCAGATGGCATCAGCTTGTTTGTTTTGTTTTGTTGGAGACAGGGTTTTGCTGTGCAGTTCAGGCAGGCCTTGAACTCAGTTTGTAGCTTAGGCTGGCCTTGAACTCTCCATGATCCTTCTGCCTCAGCCTCCTGTGTGCTGGGATTACAGGCAAGCGCCACCATGCCTGGCCCGGCATTTTTTCCAAGCGATCTGAGGCCGGTTACTACAGTGAAGTTAATGATTACCAGGTACAGTTTAGGGCTGGTCTATTGGGCCCAGTGATTTCTGGTTGGAAGTTACTTTTATCCTCTCACCGAGACACATTACCACTCTTTACCAGTGCAGAAGCCTTGAGTTGCAAAATTCAAGCTACGCCAAGTAGAACATTTTTTGTTCTTGTCCCTAACCTGGACAGCAAGGAAGCCACCCAGCAGCACAGTTCAAAATACCCGTCTGGGGGTGCATATAGAATGGGTGGTATGACAGTCTGGGGTCAGCCCTTCCTCCTGGCCAGTGTGCAATCAACAAACCCACCCCAGGAGGAAGCCTTTCTCGTCCCAACCACAGTGGGACTGTTTGTTCAAATCCCACCCACAGCGAGACCGCCCAGAAACCTGCACATGCCTGGGCAGAGCACACCATCCTGGCAGCCTGTTTCACTCCGTGTGCCCACGCACCCTCACGAGTGCTCTGTGTGGTGAGAAGCAGACCCCTGGCAGCACCCGGCTGGGTGCCTTTGCAGCTGCCTTTGAGTCTCCTGATTTGGAGGCTGAACTTCAGAGATCTTGGTTGAGAAGGAGCGGATCTCCCAGGCTGGCACTTGAGGTGCACGCTTGCTTTGTCTCTGGGCTCCCTGTCCCTTCCCAGTTCCATGGGATTGAGGAGCAGCCTGGTGGCACGCAGTACTGGAGGGTGCGGCAGCCTCTGTCAGCCTGCAGGGCCACCCCGGCCAGTCCTCTTCCCCCCAGCCCAGAGGGACTCCAGGGCCAGCGGCTGCTTGCTACCGCCTGCCCACTGCCTTGGGACCTGCGATTTCAGCTTCCTTTGTGCACCTTGCACTGTGATCAGGAGGCTGCAAGAACAGCAGGAGCTCGTGTTCGGAAAGGTGGAGGCCAGCCCCGGAGACGAGCGATTCCGGGTGCCAAGAGCCCTTGGCACAGCGAGCGCGGTCTGCTTTCCCTCCTGCGCATGGCTGGCAGTTACTTTACTTTGGCATCTCCATTCCCCCTGCACTGTCCAGGGTAGACACGCTGATTAGTCCCGGCCTCCTTCCCACCAGAAATGCTCAGATCTGGCATGAGAAATTCCGGCTTTTAGCCAGGCATGATGGTGCATATTTATAGTCCCAGGAGTCTGGGTGGCTGAGGTGTTAGGACTGCAAATTCCAGCCACCAGTTCAGTAATTTAGCAAGACCCTATCTCAAAATTTTTAAAAAAAATTTTTTTGAAAGAACTAGGGATGTGGCTCAATATAAAGGCCTTGAGTTCATTCCATAGTATTGAAAGGAAGGAAGGAAGGAAGGAAGGAAGGAAGGAAGGAAGGACAGAAGGAAGGAAGGAAGAGAGGGAGGGAAGAGAAGGGAGGAAAGGAAAGAGGAGGGGAGGGGAGGGAAGGGAAGGAAGCCACTCTCACTTTCAGTGGCCAGCAGGCCAAAACTTAGAGGAAAGCTAGCAATAACTATCTCAGCAACTGTCTCAGTGCTGTGCAAACCACATCGTGTCTCCCACCTCCCTCCCTCTCCCCTTCTCTCCCTCTCTCTTCCTCCTGCTGGAGGATGTTGATGGCCTGATTCATGCCAATTCTTTCCTCCAAGGTCCTCTTTTCCTCTGTGGATCTAGACAGGTTAAAGAGATTTCAGAGGCTATGCCTTGAAGCAGTGAGTTGCCAGTGCGCTCCAGCGTCCGACTGCAGAACGGCTGGCTAACCAGTGAGCATCATGGCCCACAAACCTGTCTGCCTTCACGCTCTGTGGTCAGCAAATATTCATGGATTTAAGAGTAGGATGCACTGGTTGGTCACACAGGAAATGGGTTCTTTACTTACATCCCCCATCAACCAACTTTGAATCTAAGAGACCAGTTATTCAGATTCCCCAGATGTCTGAGCCAATGCAGCTGTGTCCCCTTCCAGCCACATAATGTCCTCACCTGGACCACCTCTGCCCTGCTTGCCCTTCTGAGCTCTGTGCACAGCCCACCATGTGTTCCATAGACATTCACTACATATCAGCTCCATGCCCTGCGTCACCCGGGGTTGAGAGGATGCCACCTCCAGCCTCTGAGGAAACTACAGACAAATGTGCTCAGAAGGACAAGGCAGACCCACACGAGAAGTGGACAGCGCCCCCAGCCATTTACTCACTGCATGATTGTGAACCGTTTCCCTGTGCTGGGCACTGGAGTCAGGGGATAGGGACAAAATCCCTGACTTTAAGAAGCTGAGATTTGGAATCTAGTCAGAGGCTGAATGGTGAGTGCAAACAGGAAGCAGATGGTAGGGGTGGTGCCTTGCCCAACTCTGGAATGGGGTGGGACTGAATGGCCTCCGAGTTGGCAATTGCAGCTGCTGGAACAGCTGGGCAGCCACTCTTGGGCCTGAGTGAGCCAGAGTCTATGTTCCCAAAGCTGCTTGGCAGCATTTACTATGAGGAGTCAAACTTGTCGCCCTGGCTGCTTCCTCAGTCCACACAATGGAGCACCCTTGGGAGAAGGGATGTGATGTTAATCTTGACTGTCAGCTTGGTTGGCCTATGAGACACTGAAGAGATTAGTACAGCACGCTCCTGGATCTGTCTGGGTGGATCATGAGGGCGTGACCTTGGGGATGACAGCTGGTCCCTGGCCCTTTTCTCTCTGGCATCTTGTTTGCTCTGCTTCCTGACTGCCATGAGGTGAGCAGGTTTTTTCTGCAATGTCCTTCCACCATGACATTTCTTCTTCGGAGCCAGTCTGCCATGGACTGAACCCCCAGAAACTGAACCCAAGTGAACCTCTCCTCCCGAGGTTGTCTATCTCAGGCATTTTGTCCCAGCCATGGAAAGCTGTCTGATATACAGAGGAAGTGCAAAAGGAACCATTTTTTAAAAAATTAATTTTATTGGTACATTTTATTTATTTTATTTTATGTTTTTTGGTATGGGAATCAAACTCAGTACCTTACACTTGCCAGGCAGGCACTTGTGCCACTGAGCTGTATCTCCAATCCCATTAGTACATTTTAGATATACATAATGATAACATTCACCATATGGAATTTATACCTCTACATGATATGTCTTAATTCTTTTCCCCCTTCCCTCTCCTCTCTTTAGCCCCTCCTCCTCTCCTTATTTATAAAAGCTTTATTTCCATTTTTTCCTTCTATTCTCTTTCTTCCTTTCCTCTCCTTTCTTTCCCCAACCCCTCCCTATTTCCTCTTCCATTTGAATGTTTTCTTCCTATTTCACAGTATCTATTATACATTTTGGTCCTTATTTACACTTTTGGTTTCTCACACCAAAGAAACAATGTGATATTTACACACATGTGTCTGATTTATTTCACTTACAAATATGGCCTCTAGGTTTATCTATTTACCTAGAAACATCTCAAGTTTATCCTCCTTCATGACAGAGTAGTACTCCATTATATTAAAAAACATATCTTCTTTATTCATTCATTCATCAGATAATTGGCATTTTGGCTATTTCTAAGATTTAGCTATTACAAACTGTACTGCTATGAACATGGGTGTGCATATATCACTGTGGTATGATGCTTTTAGTTCTTTCAGGAAGATACCAAGAAGAGGAGTAGCTAGGTTGAATGGGACATCTAATCCTAGTTTTTTGAGGAATCTCCACACTGATTTCCACAGGTCTACATTCCCACCAGTGGTGGATATGGGTTCTTTTTCCCCACAGCCCTGCTAGCATTTGTTATTGGTTGATTTGTTGATAATAGCTATTCTTTCTGGAGTGAGATGGAACCTCAGTGTTGTTTTAATTTGTATCTCTTGAATGAGTAGTGATGTTGAACATTTTTTCATATATTGGTTTGTCATTTCTATTTCTTCATCTGAGAAGTGTATATTCATTTCAGATGCCCATTTTTGGACTGGGTCTTTAAATTTGAGGGGTCTGATTTTTTTAGTTCATTATATATTTTAGATATTACTCCTTCATCTGAGGAATAGCTGCTAAAAATTTTTCCCACACTGTATTGTCTCTTCACTCTGTTGTGGGTTTCTTTTGCTGTGCTAAAGCTTTTTAATAGGATAAGATCTCAGTTATTGATTCTTTGTGATATTTTCTTTGCAATTGGGGTTTTCTTCATAAAGTCTTGGCCCAGACTGATGTCTTTAAGAGTTCTACCTGTTCTGTCTCCCAGCAGATTTAATGTTTCTGCTGGGAATGAATCTTTGATCCATTTTGCTTTTAGTTTAGTGCATAGTGAGAAACATGGGTCTAGTTTTAGTCTTTGGCATATGGAAAGCCAACTTCCCCAGCACCATTTATTAAAGAGGCCATCTTTCTTCCAGGTAAGGCATTAGGCCCCTTTGACAAAGATAAGGTGTCTGAGTATGTTTGGAGTTGTTTCTGCACATTCTAATCTGTTCCACTGATCTTCAGTTCTGTTTATTCACCAGTACCATGCTGTTTTTATCATAGTAGCTTTGTAGTCTAATTTAAAGTAAAGGATTGTGATGCCCCCTGTATTGCCTTTGTTGCCTTTGCTATTCTAGGTCTTTTCTGGTTTCAAATGAGTTTCAGGATTATTTTTTTTAATTCTGGGAGGTATGCTATTAGTATTTTGATTGGGATTGCATTAAATCTGTATAGCAATTTTGGGAATACAGCCCTTTCAGTATATTGGTTCTTCCTAACCCAAGAACAAGGCATATCTTTCTATTTTCTGACATCCTCTTTATCTCCTTGTTCAGAGTACTGTAGTTTTCAATGTAAAGGTCTTTTACATTCTTCGTTAGATTGGTTCCTAAGTATTTCATTTTTTAGATACTATCATGAAAGGTGTGGTTTACCTAATTTCTCGCTCAGTGATTTTGTTATTTGTGTATAGAAATATTGTTTCTTTTCTTTTCTTTTTGTTTTTTTTTTTTGAGGCAGGTTCTCACTATGTAGCCAGGCTGGCCTTGAACTTGGGGCAGACCCCCTTCTTCAACCTCCCAAGTTCTGGGATTATAGGTACGTGCCACCACGCTCAGCAATGCCATTGATTTTTGAGTGTTGACTTTGTATCCAGCTATGCTACTGAATTCAGTTATTAAGTCTAAAAGTCTTTTGGTGGAATTTTTGGTATCTTCTATGTAGAGTACCATGGCATCTGCACATAATGATAATTTAACTTCTTCCTTTCCTATCTTGTTGTTTATTTCTTTCTCTTGTCTAATTGTTCTGGCTAATGTTTCCAGAACTATATTGAATAAGAATGGTGATAGTGGATGTCTTTGACTTTTTCCTGATTTTAGGGTAAAAGTTTTCAGTTTTTGTCTGTTTAGTATGATGTTAGCTATTGGTTTGTCATAGATTACCTTGACCAGATTGAAATAAAAACCACCTATTTCAATTTTCTGTAGTTTTCCTTTTTATCATGAATGAGTGTTAGACTTTGTCCAGTGCTTTTTCCCCATCTGTTGAGATGATCATATGGTTTTTGTCCTTGGCTCTGTTAATAAGGTATATTACATTTATTGATTTGCATGTATTGAACCTTGCATCCCTGGGATGAATCCTACTTGGTCATGGTGTATAACCTTCTTGATGATATGCTGCATTTTGTTTGCTAGTATCTTTCTGTGTTTATGTTTATTAGAGAGAACATACTGGCCTTAGTTCTCTTTTTTGGTTGGATCCTACTCTGGTTTTGGCATCAGGATAATACTTGCTAGGGACAGTTTCTTACGCATTCCACCCACATTATAACCAGAGACAGCCCACTTTTCCACATGCACTGTACGGAAAGAACCAAGTTTCCAGGCAGTCTGTGGTACATACATCTCTCAACTGACTCAACATTCTTTGAAAATTGTCTTCAAAATGACCGTCATCAAACAACCCCACAGCATTTGCTTTTGTTATTTTGAGTTAACAGGGACTTGTTAATGATGACTGAAACAGCTTTGCTACACAACCAAGTCTATGTGCCTGATCTCATTCTTTCACCATCCTGCTGCCAAAATACTTTTGAAAGTATTCCAGGTCTGTAGGGACTAAAGAGGGTAAGGGGCATTACAGAACCCAAGTAACTGAAACAGTTAACAATTAGCACCTTGAGATGTGTTTTCCAAATCATCATTGTCCTGATCTTAGGTCCCAAAATCTCAGAATGGTTCCAGTTTTCCATAGTGAGGTTATGCATTGCACACTGCGGAGCACCATTTGCACAGATGACAATGTGAATGATGAGACCCCTGAAGTTTTGCTGTCTGAATCTCACCAAGACCTAGGGCCCCAGTCTTCAATATCAACCTGTGCAAATCACAGTTCTCAAGTGTTGGGCAGTAGGACGTTTTTAATAGCTCATAATAAAAACAGAGAAAATAAAAATATGTTGAGTCATTACTGTGAGCCAGACTTAGTAATATCTGCTTTTTTTCCTGGTGGCAGTGGGGCTTCTTACCATGTGTCTGGCACACATCTTACCATTGTGTCTGTGAAAAACAACCACAGCAGCCTCCAGCCACCTGCTCTCCCCACCCCCCCCCCCACCTCCTCCTCCCGGGGTCTCTCCCCTGTGTCAGGATTTCCCCCTGCCTGGATGCCTGGTGTCAGATTGCCCTTTCTGTCCCTTCTCTGTCTCTTGCATCCTCCTGCTCCTGGCCCACTTGCACAGTTAGGTCTTCGATGTCTGATGTCTTCCTTGTAGGTTTCCACTTCCTGGCCTCCCTTTTCCACGCCTCCCACTCAGCAAGATCTTGGTGCCGCATGCCCTCATCAAAGCAGAGCTGAGATCTCCTTCCTCCCCTCAGAAATCTTCCAGGAATTCTTGTCTCTGCTCGATTCTTGACTCCACATTTGGCCTAATTTCACATTATCTCCTACTTTTGCCCTGGTAGAAGAGCTCCATGCTGCAACCCAAACTCATAGGGCCTTGCCCTTCTCCAGTTTCCCACTTCCTCTCCCCTGGAAACCTTACCCATCCTCCCACCCCTTCTCAAAACCTTGTTTTTACTTACTCAGGCAACAAACCCATTTTGAGTACCTCCTGTAAACTGGCTGTCCTATCTATGGTAGGTTGCATGGGGCTGTCAGAGCAGGATGGTGAAAAAAGCGATGAAGAATCATAAGAGGTGTGACAAACAGCAAGTCCAGACTTGACCTGAGAGTGTTAATTATGGGGAAGGAGGGCAGGGAAGGCCTCCTGGATGCTACGGAACAGCCTCCCCTCCTGTCTTATTGGGTTTCCCTTTGCCATAACAAAATGCCTGAGACCCCTAACTTAAAAAGAGTAGAAGTTTATTTGTCTCACCGTTCTGAAGCCTGGGAAGTCCAAGAGCACAGTGCCAACACCCAGCCAGGGCCATCTTGCTGCATCGTAAAGTCACATGGAGAAACCAAGCAAGGTCTCTCTGCTAACAAACGCCATCCACGGGGACCTGTGCACATGTCCTCAGCTAATCCTAATTCCCTCCCTGTTACGGTTTCTGTCTGGATGTTGCCCCAGAGCCTCAGGCAGCCATGGGGGGTGGGCTTTTCAAAGACAGCTTGTTAAGCCTGGACCTCTTGTTTTCATGCGTTCACCTCAGAAAACAGAGTTGCAGCGTCTTCACCTCAACTCAGCAGGGGACCAGGGTCCTCGCTTTGTAAAGATCCTCAGTCTGTGCAGGAGGCGGGCACAGAGATGGTGTGAGTGCTGCCCCGCCCTGGGTGGGGGAAGCCTGCATACAGTGTGAGGGAAGAAAGGAGGCCTGCTCTTCCCCTTTTGCTCTTGCTGCTTTTGCTGTTTTCTTCTGCCATGAACTATTGCCCCTGTGTCATGCCACCTTGCCCGGGACCCAGACAATTATGGGTGGACCCTCTATACACTGTGAGCTAAATAAGCCTTTCCTTCCTTAATTTTGGGTGTCATGTATTTTGTCTCAGCAACAAGAGAAAAGTAATTGCAACACTCCCCAAGGCCCCAGCACCAGTTAACCATCAGCATGGGAATGGGGCCTAAGTTTCCAAGGCACGGACTTTGGGGGAACACATGCAGACCACTGGGCCTCCCTTCTCCCGGTTCATCACCTCCTGCCTCTCCCTTACTTCCTGTCTCTCCCTTACCTCCCGAGGCCCTCTGCTGTTCTGCTCCCAGGACACATGCCTTCCTTTCTCCTGTGGGATTGTTGCAGCAAATCTTGAATGCAGCAGGTGCCACATAAGTATTTGTTGGTAGTGAAGTCATTCAACACACACTTCTCATCAATCAGAGGTGGAATCAGTTGTGTTTTAAGCAGAGTATAGAGTGGCTGCAGCGTGAATTTGCCTGTTCCCTGATGACAGGGACATTCCTTGCTTGAGTGACCGTTCCCACCTTCATTGAGCACTTACTCACTTAGCACCTTGGTTCCTCTAAGCTGTAGGTTGGACCCCAAATTGTAATAAGAGGTCATTTTGCAGGATCAGGATTATGCAGCAGGTTTACACTTTTTTACTATCTGCGCTTCAATATGTGTTTGCATTTTTTTAAATAGCAAATTTGTATTAACTGTAAAGGAGAAAGCTGTAATGTTATTAAGTAAATTAAGCAAACCAAGGGAAATAGTAGCTGTTTCCTCCGCTGCCACTTTCTGCCTTCTGAGAAAGAGATGTATATTTAAAGGGGGAAAAATGGTTGTTTGGACAGAAGCCCTGACTGCTGAGTTTTGTGGAGCTTGGTGGCCAGGACAAAGTGAAGATGTTCCTGCCTGTTCTAGGGAAGTCCTGACTTTCCTGTGAAGGTCCATACCGGAGTCAGCCGACACACAGTGCCGTAGGCAGAGGAAGGGGAAAAAGCATTCAGATTTATGATGTGCCAGAACACAGGTGTAGTAAAGAGTGAAACTCAAAGAAAGGCCGCAGGGTTGAGGTTTAAACACCCAGTTCGGGGGAGGGGGGCTGTAAATGGGTGGACATGGGGAATAGGTGTGCCTTGGGGAGTACAAGCCCAGGAGGCAGACAACAGCATGGAGCAAAGCTTGATTTTTCAAACTCTTCCTCTGTGATGTCAGCTTTTCAAAATTTTATTTTATTTTATTTTTGAGCAGGAGGGTTGAAGGCAATCTGTCCCTCGGTGGATCTGGTGCTTAGATCCACATGGGGACTTCAGGGAAAGTCCTTCCGGCCAATTGCTGCACTCCCCAGGTGCTGCTTTGGAAGTCCGAAGCCACACATTTTGGGGGGTCATTTCTGAGACCCCTGATCTCCATGCCCCAAGATAAATACGCACTTCCGGCCCTGGCTGACCCATGAAAGCACACAGCAACCCTCACTCAGGAGGATCTGAGGCCTCAGGCCAAGGACAGCCCTTGGGTTCCCACAGTGAAGGCGCCTGTGCTCCATCCGACCTTCACCCTCCCTCCCTGCTCCCAAAGGCACAGCCCTGAGAGGGCCTGGAGGGAGCCGTGGTGCAGAGGGTGAAAGCTGACCGAGAAGCCCTGGGGGAGCCCTGGCCACTGCTGAGGGGTTTGTGTAGTCCAGGGTGCCAAGGAAGTTGGAGGAAAAACTCCCAGGCCTTCCCATTCTACCCTGATTCCCTCACTTTCATCTGTCATTAGCCATTTAGGTGCTTGGCTGAACACTTACGCTAAAAATTCTTTTTTAGCTATCAGTTAGCTAAGTGTCCTGGGTTGTTAGTCACCAGTTCTAGCATAATCCAAAGCAGGGACCAACCACACACACACAGAGCTGAAAGTACAACTAATATGAGCGTATATTTTTAGAAATACTTGTGGGCCAGCTGAAATAAAAACATTTTTCTGGTTCATTCCAGCAGGCAGGCATTTGCTAGAAGCTCCAAGTCTGGGATATATTTTTATGAACACAAAAATTGTAAATTCTCTCCCTGAGACTAGCAAGGCAGCCTTTTCAAGACTGCTGGCCCAATGTGTGGCAGAGTCTGTGACTGAGCAGATGTAAAGAAAGTGATTTTAGGATTTTGCTGTGCCTGTCACCTTTCTATTGAGCTGGGTCTGCAGGACGTGGGATGAGTCACCATTTACAAGTTTTAAATTTTATTTGTATATTTATTTATCGCTGATAGGGATTTTATTCCTTAAGCATTTAGCAGGAGGCAAGTGAACAAGTGAGTGTATGTGTGAATGTGTGTGTTGGAGGTATGAGACACACACTCACTGTGAGAACAGAATCTAAGCAGATTCTGTTCATCTTCTCTAGGGATACTGAGGACTTCTACTTCCCTTCTGTGATGGCCTCAGCAGTGGAGGACCAACGTGGGAAAATTTCACCATGATTTTAAAGACTAACACTCCGGCATTCTATTTTACAGCCATTGCTGAAACGAGGGAAGAAACTCAGCCCTACCAGCCATTCCCAAGGAGTCTACAAGCCGACCACAGGCCATTTTCCTACCCTCACACCAGTGGGCACCAGCCTGCCTCGATGCTGTCACCAACCCAGCCTGGAGGACCACATCCAGGAGATCCGGCTGTCCCCCAGGCCACCTCTGCTGCAGCAAAGCTGCGACCACCTGTTGCATTTAATCACACAGTTGGGCACATAATACTTTCTGAACACAAAGATGTCAAGTTTAATTGCTCCATCAACATACCCAATATGTACCAGGAAACTGAAAGTGTTTCATGGTGGAAAGATGGGAAAGAATTGCGTAGGGCTCATAACACAATTACACAGTATTATCCTGATAATGAAGTAACGTCAATAATCGCATCCTTCAGGTAAGTGGCCTTCCTCCTTTCCTTCTGCAGTGTCATTATGCAAATGTTACCTCAAAAGCAAAAGACTCCTAAATAAAAAAAACCTAGCCTTCGTTTCCTGTTTAAGCCAGCTTGATCCCTTAGCGAGTAGAAAGCGAGTAGACGGATACAGTAGCTGACAGTCTGTGTTGTTGATTTCTTTTAAACTGAGCTTGAACCTGCATAACTGTTGGTTCACAGAGACTCTGGGGGCTCCGAGGGCTTCAGGTGCGAGAGTTCTACCAGCGAGTGGAACTGTGCTTTGTTTTGGTTTTTGTGGCGCTAGGGATTGAACCCAGGGCCTTGAACATGCTAAGCACATACTCTATCATTGAACCACACCCTCAGCCCGAGAGAAGATGTTTTTAAGGGGTATGATGAATGGGGGTCATGACCGTGGGGGTCAACAAAGCCCAGCGTGTACCCAGGATCCTCTGTCTCCCCAGACCGACCCAAGCTGTTTCAGACACCACAAGCCTCTCCTCACACCACCTCTTTGGTGTTCTTGCCTCTTTCCTCTTCAGCTGAAATGGTTTTGGTTGCTTTTTTCTTCTTTGATTTTTGTCTTTTGGTTTATTTATTTACCTAATCTTATTAACATGCATATTAATAGTGTACATTGTGTACCGGTGAAATTGGGGTAGTTAACATGTTCCTTTTCTTATCATTTATGTTTGGAGTCTTCAAGCTCCTCTTTTCTAAATCTGCATAAAATATATAATGGATTGTTATTACATTATGGTATAGTAATGTTGCCGTGGAAGACCATAGCTCATTCCTTCTACTGAATGTGGCATTGGTACCTGTACCTTGTCCACTCCAGCTCTTCCCAGTAACATTATTCTACATGGAGATCAGCTTTCTAAAACCTGAGTTGTGTGTGTGTGTGTGTGTGTGTGTGTGTGTGTTTTGCTTGAGGTCTTCTTTGCATATGCAATTATAGAACTGGCTTAGCCTGTAGTTTTTAAAAGTTCAAAGTGAGAGTAGAGTCACTGAGAGTTGAATCACATTGTCTCTGTGATTCCTCTACCCCGGGGCGGAGCCTTCTTTGATCTGTCACATTTCACTTTCTCTGACCTGACACTTGGCATGGTCCCATACTCTGTCAGGTTCCTTGGTGAATCACTTTTTGTTTCCTTTTCAGAAAACCACCTCCCAGTCACCAGCAGACATAACAACTCCAGGCAGGGTTTAGTCTGTTAACACTTCCCCAAGAATGTGTCTTTTTGCATATTTTCTCCAGATTGTAGTCTTGGTCAATGAGAAAAGAATGCTAACTTCTGTGGCTGCCCTTGGTTGATGTAACAGTCTGGAGATTTGACTGTGTTCTTTTCTGTATCAACTACAGAAAGTTGATGTTTTACCATTACATAGACACAACCTCTGATGAGAAAATAAAATCATCATTCAATAACAAGTGAGTGAGGAGGCGTATTAAGGCTCAATGAAAGAGAAAGTGGCACATTGTTCTCATCAGGTGTCACTTGGGGGAGCACAGCGCTGGCATCTCTTTGGGCATGGCCAGCCTGTGACTGTACTTGGGCAGTCATATCTCCTTGGTCTTCTTTCCATAGCCTTGCGTTGGACACATGATGGCCAGACACTTTAAGGGACCTTAAATTGAAGAGTTTTTAAGCTGGGAGTACCAGTGGCTTTATTTTGCTTAAAAGTGTCAGAAGGTGAACTGGGTGACATTTTGAAAACTAGGATTCATCTGTAGTCAGCCTGTATTCATCTTGTTATACATAGTAATTCATTCTAGAGGAGAAAAAACTATTTGACCCTCAAACCAAGCTTTATAACAGAGCCTTAGTGGTCCAAAATCTGAGAAGTGATGGATCTTCAGCTGAATTAGGTGACATTTAGGACAATACCAAATGCACCTTCATAAGGTCATGTTCAGCTGGTGCAGTAGCTGTGGAGTGATCCAATGAAATAAATTACAGTGACTTAAGCAAAATTATAAATATTTTGTATAATTTCTTGGAAAGAGAGAAAGATGTTAAAGACCCTCAACTTGGTACTTTAAAGGTAAGGACACGGAAGTCCCCATAAACAGTGATTTTCCCACAGTCAGGAGCTAGTGAGCTGGTCGCACTTACACAGGGAGCTTGATTTGCACACCTGTGGCATCAGCACTTTTCCTGTCTCATGGGCCCTCGAGGAGATCCTCTCTGTCCCCAGGAAGACATTAAAAAATAGTTTCAGGCTTTCCATGTTTGTGTTTATTAAGAGCTCATTAGCCCGCAGTTGTGTTGGAGTTGCTGTCACTAATCCCTATGTGGGCCATAGTTATTCAAGGGAATGTGCTATTAAATTGTATTAGAAGAGAACATAAAAGCCAAAGTCTGTATGTTATCAGGAGTCAGGGAGCATCTACAGAGAAACATATAGTATTTCAGGTTAGTCATGGGATCATTTTTCTATAAGGTGTAAGTATCATATACACCTTTTTAAAATCATTTGTTTAAATCTTTTTAAAGTTTATTCTAACAGTGCTCTACCAATGAACTACATCCCCAGCTCTATCTCTTGACTGGAGATAGAGATAAGAAAGACTGACCTGGTCCCTGCCCAGGTACCTGCTTGTGGTTGTTAGTGTGGAGGGGAAGGGCAGACTCAGACATCAAGGTCAGAAGTGCTCAGGTCATGTTAGCACCAAAGGCTGAGGTAGCGTTTCCTTCAGAGCTCAGACTTGGCCATGAAGGATCATTTTAAGAGTGGAGAGCCCAGCGTCAGGACCAGGAGGAGGGACTTTTGCTACTAGGGAATGACATCTTGCAATCAAACCTCAGTTAATTGTAATGGAGGGAGAAAAGATGGAAATAATCATGCACAGGCGATTAAATACAAATGCCACATCCTTGGAAAAGATTAAAGGAGATGTAATGTGAGGCGTCAAAGTGTTTCTGTTTTTACATTTTTATTTTTATTGGTACATGTTTGCAGTACATAATGATCACATTCTTCATGGGGAGTTGGTACATACACATAACACATCTTAATTCTTTTTACTTCCCCTGTCCCCCCAAAAGATTTTAAAAATAAGTTATGTGTGTGTATTTTTATATTTTTAAAATAATAACATGCACAATGAGGGAAAGAGTGGCTCCTAATTCCACTACCCTAAGAAAAAGTTTCCATGCATATGTAAATTTAATATTCTTGAAATAAATGAGTATACTATTATTACATAGATGATTATGTATGTTTCATCCACATTAAAAGTCTTCAAAGTACTTGAATGGTTGTTCTATGCCATGGTATTCCGCTATTATAAAACAGAAGCAAATATAGAAGAATGCAAATAAAATTATAAAGGGAGATCAATAAAAAAAGTAGTTTGTTTTCACTTCTTACTTTCTCTGGGACATGGTTTCAGTTTGCAGTTCAGGCTGGCCTCAAACTCGTGGTGATCTACCTGCCTCAGCCTTCTGAGTGCTGGAATTACAGGTATGAGCTACCACATGTAGCTAAAAAGTATCTTCAGAATGCCAATGTTGAGGGCATATACACAGGAAAAAAATACATGATATTTCTCATCCCAATTCCCTCTTGTGCTGGGTCTATTCTAGGCTAGTAATTCATACTTCAGCTTTGCTTCCTTTTTGACCATGTGTCTGATATTGTTACTAGACCCAAGAGTCCTCTTTTATTGATAGGTGTAGAAAACACTCAGCATCTGCTAGTAGGTTGGGATTGCACGTGATAAATGCTGAAAGCTCACACAGGGGTCTGCCCTTCTCTCAGCTGTGTGGACTCAGGCTGCAGCCCTCCGAGAGTATTTACCAGCATCCTTCTCAGGACTGGAGTCACTGGGCCCGGCCTGCTCCTGGGGCTGTAACCCGTAACCTACCTCCTCCGAATCCAGTATCAGCTCCTAACTGTAGTGCTTCCATTTGTCCAGGTTCCAGGATCCTGCTTGGCTGTGACCTTGCCCTGGAGTCCCCTAGGGAGGGAGAAATTATGGCTACTGCTAGCTCTAATGTTTGGTGTAGCCATCCAAAGCCCTCTGGCTTAGATGGAAATGTTCCTTTGTCAGGTGACACATTCCAGAGTCAGTAGCCATCAGACCACAGGACTAGGGAGACCGACTCTCAAGTACAAGCAAAAAAAAAAACTTGAGACTCCTGGAAGGTGGCAGATGTAATTATTGGGAGATTTGTGGTGAAGGGAAAGTATTTATTGTTTGTGTTCTGTTTAGTCTAAGGACTCCTAGAGCTCTTTAAAATTCCAGCATAGTTCCCAGCGGCCAAAGCTGGAAGGAGTTTTACTTTCTCAGGAAATTCTCTTTGTAAAGACATGAAGTGGGTAGCGCGGGTCCCCCCAAGCCCTGCGCTCTTCCAGGTCCCCTGTCTCCATGCAAACTCCTGGCTCTGTGAGGCGCTGCGTTTTCAGCCCCCACCTTCCTCAGCGCTCAGTCCTTACCTACACTTCGCCTTCCTTGGCCCTGATGGACGCTTCTTATCAGCTCTTTATCTTGATGCTTTTGGAGGCCATGCAAGTGGAATCATAGGTGCACAACTAGCAGAAATCTAGCACATAAAAACCTCCCCCCTCCCCAACCCTGGCCAGGACTGGAAATTGAATCCAGAGTTCACACTGAGCTACATTCCCAGCCCTTTTTGTGCTTTGAGACAGGATCTCACTAAATCACTGAGTTACCCAAACTGCTCATACTTGTTGTCTTTCTCCCTTAACCTCCCAGAGTGCCGGGATTACAGGGCATGTGCTGCCATGCCTGGCTTAGACCATAATTTCTTTAGCCAAACTGCCAGTGAGCAAAGTTATTATTAACTGCAGAGCTGATTACCAACTTGCTTCACACTCACAAGGCTTCTTTTTCGTCTGGAAGTCCCATGCCCTCGGAGTATCCATTATACCCCAGCAGCGCCGTTTGAACCACACCAGGTGAAACTAGGAAACTCATAAAACACACCGTTTTAACCCTTCTAGAGTGTACAGTTCAGTGGCATTAGGCACCAATGCCACCGCCCATCTACAGAGCTTGTCATCTTCCTAGACTAAAACTCTGAACCCTGAAGCATGAAACATCCCGACATGCCTTGCACACACCAGCGCCTGGTCACTAATGTTCTGCTTCCTGTCTCTGCGAGTTTGACTACTTTAAGTTCTTCATAAATGTAGAATTATACAGTATCTGTCCCTTGCACCTTTCTGAACAGGCCAGCCCCATTGGGCAGGAGTGAGGGACCGAGGAGGAGGTGCTGTAGGTCTGCAGAATGTCCTGGGGCTGACCCAGCTGTGGTTGCCCTGGGGTGATCGGCTTCTAAAGCTGCCAGCACTGCAGCCACGGCCAGGTGGTTCCTGTCTAGACGCTGTGGCTGAGTCTGTATCGTTTCGTTCAACCTCCTTGATCCAGATATCTGTGTGTTGCCAGAATCTAGAGAGGTTTCTGTGCTTTTTAATTGGTGCTGGGGATGGAATCCAGAGCCTCCCACATGCTGGGCAAATGCTGTACCCCTGGTCTGTATTCCTGACCCACTACCATTTTTTAAAGCACGGCATGCACAAGGGAAAACACTCCAACTGTTTAAATACTCGCTCCCCACTCCAGCCCCAGCCTCTCTGGATGGGGCCTGAGGTGACCCTGCTCTTCAGTGTGATCCCAGAGGTACTCAGTCCCCCTGCAGTCTTGCAGATGTGTCCCTGTGTACCAGCCCCCAGATGGTGTGTTCATCTAAAGGAGTGCTACTCACAGCCGTGGTTAAACCAGGGTTCACTTTTTTGTGTGTGGCTATGGAAATTCTGTTTTCCACTGAATCATGCATTATACAAATTATATTTTACTTTTTGAGTAGCTTTTTGATTTCCCAAAGAGTTTCCTTGCTGGTTGGTTTGCTTAGTTTTCTAAGAATCGATCACTCATTCTTTCTGAAACTCTGAAGGGAAACACAGTATCATTGTACGCACCTCCAGCTTTCCCAGTGACTCATTTCTTCCCCTGGGAAATGACCACCCCGGCCCTCTCGCTCCTCCCACCTCGGTCTGAATGTGCCGCTGTGCAGCTCTGGGCCCACTTGTGTTTTGGTGTCGTTTTGGGGGCCCCTGGCCCTCCTGCATTCCAGCTTCTATTTCTCAGAGCCCAGGTCCCCTCTTTCTTGGAACCCTGGTCCCCCCGTCCTGGCTCTCCCTCCCTTACTCGGGCATAGAGCCCTACATTTACTAACTTCCTGGGATGTTCGTGTCTGAGAAGTTTCTCTCTGCCGCCCTGACCTTGAGGTGGTTTGCCTGGATACAGATTCACAAAGGAAAGTAAATTCTGTTGTAATGGTGAAGTCAATGATGTGTTTCTTTTGAGTTCCCAGAGTTGCTCTTCAGAAGTAGGATATGGGCCCAACTCAGTCATCAATAATCTGCATTTCTCTCCAGAAGCTTGTGTGTGGTGTTTGCTTTACCTTACAGTTGTAACTTCCCTGATAAAGCCTCATGGTGGGTTCCCCCCACCCCATTCTTCAGCCCACCCAGGGCCTGGTTAGAGAAAGACCCACTTCTGTGGTTCTGGGTAATTCCTTGAGTTATCCTTTCCTCTCCTTTCTATGCGTTTTCTGGAACTTCTTAGTCACCTAGGTTTACTATTTTGAGCGTAGGGCCTTTCTGGTTGATCCTCTGGGGAGACTGAACCTCCTGACACAGTGGGCTGGGGAGATGATGGGGACAGCCACTCCTCTGTCTCCAGTCCCACCCCACATCCAGCCTCTGCAGACAGCGAGGGCCTTGAGGTGGAGGTCTAGCAAGCAAAAGCAGCATTATGTATGGAAAGTCTTGATAGTAACATGAGAGAATGGGTCTGCCTGCTAATTAACACAGGTACCCAACCTCACACAGATTGTGAAACTCCTCAGTGTGTGGGATGATAGTTACTTCCTGTTCCCTCTGTGTTCTGCTTGCTCCTTTCCTATCATGGGCTGGGTTTTCCTTGTTTGTTGGTTTAAGCTAGTCATTAAGGTCACTCTTTGTGTGCAGTCCTATTTCTACAGTGCAAGCATGCAACAACTGCTACTTGTACCTGGTTGTTTCTCAGGTGTTCTAGAGCTCTGCTGGGCACCCCTTCCCGGAGCTGCACCGTGTCCCTCTCTGGCCTTCACCTTCTCTCTGGGCCCTGTCTGCCTGGGTCATGCTGCAAACCTTTTGCTCCTAGGGGCCTCCCAGGCCCTCAGCAAAAGCCATCTGTCAAAGGCACAGTGGTCTGATCACCCACTTCCCGCTGTTAAACCCTGGGTCTTGTCTGCAGAAAAGGCTCGTACTCGGGCTTGTGAGGGAAACAAAGTCCTAGGAGGGAAAGTGGAGCTCTCCACATTTTTTCTTCTTTTTCTTTTTGCCCTGGGTCATGGTTCTCTTTGCTTTGTCTTATGAGTGGCGCCTTTGAGTCCGTAAGAAGATCTCCCTTGAAGATCTGAGAGTATTTCAAAACCCTCCTCATCCCCTCTTCCCATCGCACCTTGCCCCAGTGCCGGTTTTACATGTATTATGTGACATGCTGTTATATGCATGTTACAAAAATGGGAAGCAGGGGGTCTTTTATACCCGACCCTGTATTTCTTAACAGATAGTATTCCCAAGGTAAAGTAGACAAAGGGAGTCCACAATACACCAACAGGACTTCAGCGGCTGAAGTCACAAGACAGATAGCCATGGACTTGAACTTGGTGACCCATGACAGTAGCAAATGCAGGGGTGCTGTCAGAGATTGACCTTGCGTGATGATGGCGGAGGCATCCGAACCCTCCATGCAGGACAAGGGGGTAGCAGCCCTCCAGGCTCATGGCAGTTGCAGTCCTGGAAAGTTAGGTGAATGTTAAAGCATGCCAGATATTTTGTTTGGATGCAAAATGGACTTAGGTTTTAGTCTCAGCAGGTTATTTAGGATGTGGAACAATTGTCCCTGGACTCTGAGACTTTAGTCGTTGTGACCATCACCAATGACAACACAGATTGCCAGAATGCCTTGAGGGGATAGTAGCAAATCCCTCATGTAGAGTTTACCCTAGAAATCAAGACAGGTGATGGACAGCACATGTGTTAGGGTTCATCAGATAAATGGAACTAGCAGGGTGTGTGTGTATGTGTGTGTGTGTGTGTGTGAGAGAGAGAGAGAGAGAGAGAGAGAGAGAGAGACAGAGACAGAGACAGAGAGAGAGAGAGCGCAGTACCTGACACCCTATTAAGGAATTTGCTGATGCTGTCTGTAGTGGCACTGGCAGGTCTGAAGTTAGCAGGGTGTGTGGTGGAGGCGCAGGGAAGGCCTGATGTAGTATCTAGCCCTGAGGCTATTCAGAGGTAGAATTCGCACTTCCTTAGAAGGTGTCAATCTTTTCTTGTGAGGCCTTCCACTGAGTAGGTAAAGCCCACATTCATATTGTGAAAGACAATCTTCTTTACTCCAAGGCTGCTGGTGTACACGTCAGTGACATCTGAAAAGTACCTTGGCAGCAACATCTGGACTGGTGTTTGACCAAACAACTGTCTACCATGGCTTGGACTAGTTGATACATAATAATCATCATCATAGCATATGACAATGAAGTTGGAAGAATTTTCTCTTCCTATGTTAGGGACTCAAAGAACAGTCACTGTAAATGTCTTTCTGTGTTTTTCTTTGAAGCATAACCAGCGTGCAGCGCTCAGACAATGGATCGTACATCTGTAAGATGAAAGTGAACAATGTCGAGATCGTGTCTGATCCCATTGACATCGAGGTACAAGGTGAGTCCAGAGGCCAGAGTGACCTGTGGCCTGAGAGCTGTCTTAGAGCCTGCAGTCAGTGTTTTGTGCGTAATACTCTAGAATTCATCCTATTTATAGTTCTGCATGCAAACCTTGCAAATCCATCAGCATTGAAACTTTGCAAGACGATCCTCTTTCTAAACTAGATAACAATAAAATTAATTCACATTTTAAAGTTCAAGGTCTATACTAGCATGAGAGGTAAGAATAAAAGAGATCATGTACTTCCTTGTCCATGGGGTATTTTTAATATAATTTTTTTGAACAAATGAGCTAAAGATTTCTCTTTTGGGAGCAAAACACATTGTGTTGTCCAGATATTGATACTGGTACCAGCACCACTCCCTTAGTCCAGTGGCATCAGGTATCATGCAGCATCCATTCCTGTCTTGCATATGCAGTGGTAGAATACAGTGGGGTGACTGCTTTTCTCAGACCAGGCTCACAGCTCAGCCCAGGCCTACTCTTGGCTTAGGATTCCCACAAGTTTCCCCAGGTGCATGGTAATGGTAGCCACTGAGGGGAAGAAGGGAGATGTCAGACAAGGTGCAGTCACTCTGAGCCCTTGAGGAACCTGATTGCTTGTGGGAAATGTGAGTTGGTGCACAGGTGAGCCAGGCCACATGAGCCAGGTGCTATGTTTGGTACCCTGGGTCTGAGGTTCGCATTCCTGGTCTACAGTGGCAGGGCCTGTCAGTGCAGGCCACAAGGAGGAAGCAGCTTTAGTGCTACCCAAGTGGTTGTGTCCCTACTCCAGGGGGCTGCCCTGCGGGTCTTCTGCATCCCTGCCTTTTCAGAGGCCCCAGCAGCAAGGCCATTGAAGGGATCCCTGTCTTCTGCTTTCTTTAGAGCCGCCTCTTCTCAGGGTTTAGAACAGGTGATTATCTTTCAAGCAGAAGCATCTCCCACTAAAAGCCTCTCCATTACATTCTTTGTGACCCAGAATCTGATACTCAACAGTGGCAGGAGGCCTGTGAGAGGGGAGGGAGGGAGGGAGGAGGGGAGGTAGGAAAAGGAAGGCATGAGGAACCCCCTCCGAGGTCCCTTCTGGAGCTTTCCTCTAGGCCCGTCCCAGGCTGAACAGAGAGAAGGGGTCTCCCACATTTGCTGCTCATCCGGGGAAAATGCTTAGAGGGCATTTTACTGGTTCAAATCCCAGAATAATGCCCAGGGCAGGAACATGTTAAATTCAAATAGAAAAACCTTAAAACTGGAAAACAAAGAATCCTATTTCACATTTCCTACATCATTCCTGCTGGAGCCAGATCTTAGGGTTCCCAGCCCCCAAAGAGCTCAATTTGGATTCCTGGTGATAGTCATCTTGACCTGTTAAAATTTGGGGTAAAAGTTGGTCATGGTGGCACATGCCTGTAGTCCCAGCAAGGGAGGCTGAGGCAGGAGGTTTGCTGTGAGTTCAAGGCCAACCTAGACTACATAGTGAGTTTATGACCAACCTGAACTATATAGCAAGAGCCTGTCTCAAAAGAAAAAAAAAAACTCTTTTTGGGTAAATGTCCCACATAAGTACTCACTGGCTTTCTCTGAGATTTTCTGAGGCTTCCTTATAGCCCTGATTTTGAAATCACGGTAGATTTTAGGATTATACTGTGGAACTGTGTCTATTCTGTTTTCATGAATGTGTGCTTCGAAAAATGTTCAGCTCTACGCTAATGTGTGGATTTTGTGTGTGCGCACACGTGTGCACATGCATGCACGCTAAGGACTGAATCCAGTAGCTCACACATGCTCTGCCACACTGAGCTACACCCAGCCCCAAGTGTCAAGAGTTTAAAGTCTATAGTCACTCATCTGAAACACACACACACACACACACACACACACACACACACACACACACAATAGATTGTCTGCAAAGCTCAGGCAGATCCAGTACATCGCTTTTCTTTCACTCTATTTGCTTTGGTGAGCAGTCCTAGAAACCTTCCAGCACGTCCCAGGTGTTTGTGCAACATCTGAGTTAAGAACTATGTGTGCAGTCTGGGGCTTGTAGCTCAGTAGCAGAGTGCTGGCCTAGCAAGGGTAATGGACTGGATCCTCACCGCTGGACAGAGACAGAGACAGAGACAGAGACAGAAAGAGATGGAGAGGCACAGAGAGAGACAGGGAGAGAGACGGAGAGCATATCGTAGATCTGTAGACTCCTGGAAAAACCGGTTCTGAATCAGTTTTTACAGCCCCTCTGGGAAGGTGTCCTAGGAAATTGACCAGAGGTAACAGGTTGGAATGAGCCTCTGGGTAGTCAGAGGGTGCAACTGGCCAGTTCCGACCCAGGTTGGTGTGTAAGAAATCTGCCAGCCACTTGCTAATCATTTTTCATTCCCCAGGGGGGTCTGCCTCTGGGTTAGAGTCTGACCTGCCCTGCTTTGACTCTCTTCCCGCAGGACTTCCCTACTTCACTAAGCAGCCTGAGAGCCTCAATGTCACCAGAAACACAGCCTTCAATCTCACCTGCCAGGCTGTGGGCCCCCCTGAGCCCGTCAACATTTTCTGGGTTCGAAATAGCAGCCGCATGAACGAACAGCCCGAAAAATCTCCCTCTGTTCTAACTGTTCCTGGTAAGTCCAGGTATTGAGCTTGCTTATTCACTGATTGCTTTCTCTCCGACAGTGGAGGGATGAGAAGTTTTGTGACCACAGCTGGGGTTACGGGGCCAAGCAGGTGGGCGGGAGTTAGGGATCACATGTCTGGGGCTTCCCAGGCCAGGGTGGAGGGGTAAGTTGGCCATGTGGCCCAATCCCTGAGACCAGGAAGCCCTGCTCACATCTGCCATGGCAGCACCTGCCCCTTCCATCCTGGCAGGCCTGACACTTAGAGGGCCACAGAGGTGACAATCTTAGTTGGGTGGGACCGTAAGAGAGTGGCTTGGGCAGGAAGTGTGTGAGTCACTGTGGGGTTGGGGCTGAGCTGAATTCCACGGTCATCTTGATTTGGATCCAGATGCAAGCGCCCTGGCTCTGTTCCCACAGTCATGACAAAGCTCTTGTCAACAGCACTGCCGCTGAGCAGTGTTTCTGCTGTCCCTGAAGCCGGAGGGACAGGGACACTCTTTCGCTCTTTCCTGGCCTCTTCCAGCAACATCCAGTCAGTGAGGCGGCCATGCTCCTTCCCTCCTTCCTTCAGGCACTCAGGAGAGGAGGGTGTGCTGTGGGCCGAGCCAGCCCAGACCGAGAACACGGTGGAGGACTGCGGAGAGCGTCCTGGCTGTCTTCCCTCTGCACTGTACTTCCCTGGCCAGTGTGAGGGTCTGATGCCGGGTGCCTTGGCAGGCCAGGCCCTGCTTCTCTTCATCCAGCCTGGGTGCTGCCCCATCTGTGCAATGGTGACCTTGAACTTTACATCCCCACCCCCACCGCCCTTCCTGAGCCCCAGGCTCCATCTAACCACCTCCTTGGCGTTTCTACTTGCAGTACATGGGCACCTTACAACACAGCTCCCGAATCCCCCGCCGCCTTGTTCCGCCCCAGAATTCCCCTCCTTAGTAAGGGACTTCGCCGCCTGTCCACCCTTCCCTTTCCTCATTTTCCATCTCGACTGCATCAGCAGTTCTGTGAGTTCTGCTTCTAGAATCTGGCTAAACGCTATCTATCTCCATCTCTGGTAGGGACTCTGTGGTTCATGTCTCCCCCAGCTCTTCCAACAGCAGCGCGGCAGTAACTTCCCAAATGGCTTCTCTGCTCCCATCCATGTCCCGACTCCCGTCCATCCTGCTCAGCAAAGATCACGTCAGCCAGCTGCTGAGAAACCTTCAGTGGCCACCCATTGTCTTAGTCCATCACCCAGAGTCCTCCCTGCCCTGGCCATGGGCCCTCTACGCTCTCCCCCTGCCCAGCTCTGCAGCCCAACCCCAGCCCCTCTCTCCTCCATGTTCAGTAAGCACCAGTCATGCTGATTTTCTATCATTTCTTCAGATTTATCATCACCCTGCCTCAGGACCTTTGCACTGTTGCTTCTCTCTGCCTCTAGTGTTCTGCCCTCCATCCCACCACACAGCTCAGGCATCACTTCTCGAGGGACATCCTCCCTGTTCACCCCTAACGTGTCAGGTCCTCCCCATGTCTTTATCGGCTCCTAAGGACACCCTCCTATGCTCTCCTGTGCACTTGTTAAGCTCTCTGGTCACCCTGCTGTTCTCCTCGACTATCTCCTTAGAGAGCACGTGCTCAGGGAGGAGAGAGACTTTGTCCTGCCTGGTCCCTCCCTCTGCATGCGGGGACCCAACTCAAGGAGGCACTCAGTGGATACCTATGTTGTGGCTGCATCAGCAGGTGAATCGGGTCAGCCCCTAGGGCTCATCTCTGAGTCATACATGTAGCCCCTGGCTTTATCTTCATTTGGGTTTTCCTTGAGTTTCTCCAAGGAGTTGAACTTCTGTGTTCAATATTAATGTAAAATAATACTCTCCACCCTCTGTAGAAGATGATTGCTCTGGAGTTTCCTCAAGACATTTGTCCTCAAGGTAAAACTGGATGTACAGTGAAACACGTAGGACATAAGAATACAACTTAGTGCTCTAAGCTATTGCGCCCCTGGAGCTCCGAGGGGACTGTAGAAACCCATGTCACCACTACATCCACCAAGATATAGAGCGTTGCTAAGCACAGAGGCACATGCCTGTGACCCCAGCTACTGGGGAGGCTGAGGGAAGAGGATAGCCAAGTTCAAAGCCAACCTGGTCTATATAGCAAGACCAGTCTCAAAAATATAGAAGGCTGGGGATATTGCTTAGCACTGGAGTGCTTGCGTTGTATGAGGCCCTGGGTTCCATCTACAGTGCTAAAAATATAAAAAAGACAAATCCATCCATTTTTGTTCCTCTAGAATTTTTCCTCCTCTGAATGTTTGCTTAGCATTAGGAATGTGTTTCTTCAGTGAGATCTACAAATTCTTTTAGTGCCCAACACTATAATTTGTCTCAGCTTGGAGTCCTGATTCATTTCTAAATGGCCAGCTGTGCCCTTACAACTGCTACCTGTTTTGAATTTCAAGTTCTTCACGATTTACATTTTCTTATTTTTGGATTTGAAGAATTGTCTATTTAGGCAAAGAAGATGTGAAATTGGAATTTGCAGCCTAAGAGGATGATTTTAAAAAATAACCTCTTTTGTAGTGGTGTTGCACAAAGCTCCACGTGATAAGCGTACACAGCTACACAAACACATAAGCAAGTAGGTATGTAACTGAAATCTGAGAAAGCCCAGCCGATGGTACCGCTGCCATCTTCCTGGTTTTGATGGTTTGTTTGGGTTGTGCAAGATGTTGACATTGGGAATATAGTGATGGATAAACAGATGCTCGAATATATTTGTGATTTTTCTCTCCAGTCAGAATAATACACATGCAGGTTAATGTCAGCCTTTGAATGCTGTGTGAATGCATGTCTGCTGTAAAACATTCAAACCACAGTGACACAGCACACAAAATGTGAGTGTCACTTCCCTCCACAGGGAAGCAAGCATCAACCTTTCTTCACTCCCTCCCAGGCCTTGTGTACTCTGCTAAGCATACATACATGTGCATTCACACATAGGTGGCCGTGGCAGGTGGGTGCCTGTGGGCCTGCACCTATCTGTGGGTCTGTCTGTCTATCTATCTATCTATACGTACTGGGGATCAAACCCAGGGCTTTCACATTGAATTATATATCCTGGCCTTTTTATTTTTATTTTTTAAATTTTGAGACAGGGCCTCACTAAATCACTAAAGTAGCCCATGCTGGACTTGAACTTGCAGTCCTCCTGCCTCAGCCTCCCAGAGTGCTGGGATGACAGGCATGTGCCACCACACCTAGCACGGACCATCATTTATTTAACCCCTCACCTGTTGATGAACATTTAGGCTGTTCCCATTTATTTTCTGTTAGAAATAATATTTGTACCCACATTATTTTCCATGTTCAAAAATGTTTTTAGTTTACAGATAAGAATTGTATACACTTACCTGTACAACACGGTGTTTTGAATGTGTGTGCACTGTGGAGTGGCTAAATAGAGCTAAGCAGCATACGCATACCTTATATATACTTACCCTTCTCTTATGGTAAGCCATCTGTGTGTACAGTGGAACCTCAGTGGCCACCAGAATCATGGACAAATTCTGCAACCAGAATCATGGAAAGAATTAAGTTCAGGAATCAAGGTACCACTGTATGGTAAAACATTTCTAAAAGGGGAGTTGAAGAAAAAAGTGGACATATTTTAAGTTTTGATGCACTTCAGTATCCATCTAAAAAGACTCTGACAGTCTGCAGTCTTTCTAGTACTCACTACGTAGCCCAGGCTGACCTTGAACTCATTGGTGGTTCTCCTGCCTCAGCCTCCCCAGTGTTGAGATTATGGGCATGCGCCACCACACCCAGCTTGTGTATTGGGTGCTGTATTGCAACATTAACAGTCTTCCCTTCTTCCAGTCTGACAGCAAATTCTCTCCTCTGTCAGAAATTAGTAGTTCCCCCTTATCTGAGCATTAGCTTTCTGTGGTTTCTGTTATCTCTGGTCAACCAAAGTTGAAAAATACTAAATGTAAAATTCTAGAAATAGGAGAGACCATACTCCCCTAACCTGTAGTATTCTATCTTATTACTAATTATAGTTCCTCTCTTACTGTACCTGATTTACAAGTTAAGCTCTATCATGTGTTATGACTTCTTCTATCACAACAGGTATGTGTGTGTGTGTGTGTGTGTGTATGTACGTGTATGAAAAAGCAGTGCATGTAGTAGTCAGTGCTAAGCAGGTTTCAGGCATCCATCCCATGGTGCCCCTGGGCCACATGTCACCCGCAGATAGGGAGCCTGACTCCGGCCACTGATTTACTTCTATTTTCATGAGACCAGGGTGTTTCCTGAGGGCGGGAACTGACGGTTCTTTCGGTCACATCCTCAGGGTCTAGTTCAGTGCCTGGTGCATGGGCAGTGTAGAAATGACCAGCAGACGAGCTGCTGTGACCGTGGGCAGGAGAAGGTGCTTCCAAATACACGTGTAGTTGGTGAGTTCCCTTTTTCATCCAGGACCACCGTGTACCAGGAAGCTAGTAATGGCGCAAATTCTCGCTGACGCTATTTCACAGATACAATGCTGCATTCACCAGCTTTCTAGACTCTCCAGGATGGAGAGGAGTAAGTCTGTGAATGAAGAGCTCGCCCTGAAGCCGCTGCGTTGACACCCTGCACCTGGTTTCCAGATGAATGCGCAGCTTGCTACACTGCCCAGGCAATTTTCCTAGTTGTGAAGAGTTTGGATGGCAGGCTTTGCATTTCTCATTTCTCAGCAATAGTATTTTCTTTTCTTTCTTTCTTTCTTTTTTTTTGAGGGGAGAGGATTTTCTTTTTCTTATTTGTATTTATTTTATTGTTTTGGTGCTGGGGGTTGAACCCAAGACCTCATGCATGCTAAGCATATGTTCTACAACAGAGTCATACTCCTAACCCGTTTTTTAAATTTTTCTACGATTTAGAATAATGATATTAAAAGAATGATTCCAAGTTATTTTAAATCAATCATTTTTCTTTCCCTGGTACTGAGACTGGACCCAGGGCCTTCTCATTGAGCTACATATATTCTAGCCTTTTTTGTTTTTCACTTTTGAGACAGGGTCTTGCTAGATTACCCAGGTTGGGCCTGAACTTGCAGTCCTCCTGCCTCAGCTTCCCGGAGTGCTAGGATTACAGCCATGTGTCCCCACACCCAGCTCCATCAATTTAAATTTTATGACTTCTTCATCACAACTCAAAATCCCCTCAAAATGTAGCCGTCCACCTGTTGCTTTGGCTCTGCCTTGTGGAGGAGGTGGGGAGCACCACGCACAGCAGTATTTATCAGACGCCTGCTTGCCAGCGGAGGTGGCATCGCTGGGGCACCGCGCTGAAGCAGAGGCCTGATGGTGTAATTGCATGTTCGAGCCGGACCCCTGAAACTTCAGATTTTTCCTTCATCCCCATCCAACCGTTAGTCACCCGGAGCCAGACTTTGTTCTCAGGTGTCTGTTTACACATTTCCACCCCTGCCTTTCTACTCCCACGGCCTCATTCAGACTTTCCTGGTTTGTGGCCAAGGCTGGGGCTCTTACAGCCTAACCGTGGCTGTCTTCATGCTCCCCGCCCCTGCCACCAACATCGTGAGTCATTTTCCACTTCATTAGTGGAAGATTCTCCTGAAATAGAGAGCTTGTCACTCCAGCAGGACTCTCGACACAGGAGGGCTAAAACCTGCCCTGCGGGGCTCCTGCCTCGTTGGCAACAGCGCCGGCTTCTGAGCCCTCACGAGTGCGCATGCTCGCATCCACTGCGCCGTCCCGCCAGGCCGCGCACACAGCCCTTCTGCTCAGGCTGCGGTCTGGGTGTCTGTGGGGTGAATCCCTGCCCAGCTTCTGACCCTCAGCCCGCATATCTTCCCTGGAAACCTTCCTCTCCACTGTGTGCCTCCCCCTCACATCACACCACGACCTTGTACTCCTCAGGCCTCCGAGGTGGGTTATTACTCAGTGGGACGATTACGTGTCTGTGTTTCGTTTTGCCCCACCGCGGGGCACAGCGCCTGGCGCTGCGCCTGGCACCTGAGAACTGTGTGATGATTGAGCTAATGAACAAGTGAATGCGTTACCAAGGGTCTCAGGTTCTTTCACTGGAGACAGAAGTACATAGTGATAGTGGAGTGATATGCATTGGCAATTATTTTTGCATGTAAAGCCCCCCCCACCCTGTGCCATAGTGTGGGACGGAGCCTAAGGACACTCTAGCATGGAGTGACCACATCCCCAGTACCCCACCCCTCTTCCACAGTGCTGAGGATTGAGCCCAGGGCCTTCTCACCAAGCTACATTCCCCAGCCCCTTTTAAATTTTGAGACAAGATCTCACTAAGCTGCCCAGACTGTGCTTAAACTTGCGATCCTCCAGCCTCAGCCTCCCTTAGTGCTAGGATGACCGAGATGCACCACCACACTCAGCTGTTGTCCCCTTTTCTCATTTCTATCTGTAGCAACTTTAGTGAAGTTAATAGAGCATGATTTTTTTAAAATCCAGCTTGCAGACTCAAAGTGCACAAATAAATCCAGGAGTTACCACAGCATGGGGTGCTGACCTGATCTCAAGGCTCAGGTCAAGCATGTGGGGACTCTGGACAGTTACGTGCTATAACACTGTCAAGGAATTGCATAGAAACTTAGTGAAAAGCCAGGCATAGTGGTGCACCTCTGTAATCCCAGCACTCGGGAGGCTGAGGCAGGAGGATCGTTGTGAGTTTGAGGCTAGTCTGGGCTACAAAGTGAACTCAAGGCCAGTCTGAACTGCATCATGAGACCCTGTCTCTAAAAGAAAGAAAGCAAGAAAAAGAAAGAAACTTAGGGCACAGGTAGTTCAGATCCTAGAGAGCTCACCTAGTCTGACTGAAGCCCAGGGTTCCATCCCTTAGTAAATCTATTTTTGATCTTGCAGAAGCTTTAGTTGGATATCTGACCCCTCCCTTAGTTCTGCTTGGGGGCTGGGAGCTGAGGCTGTTCTGTCTTGAGCCACCTTTGGGGTCTTCCCTGCCCCTCATCTGCTGATGGTGTAGCGAGAGATCACAGGGTGCTGCCATTCTATCTTAAATTAACCTCAAAGTAAGTTTTCTTATCCCCTCTGCTGGGAGAATGCCAAGCAGAGAAGTGGTTTAAAATAGCCCTGCTGTTTGCACTACTTTGAGCAAGTGTATTTATGAACAGAAAAGTCATGTGCTCTCTCCCTCTTGACACAAGTCGCCCACCATCACCCCCGCATCCTCGCCCCATGCTGTAAGAAGTGTCTTGAAGAGACAGTAGTAAAAAGTACTCTGTCCGAAAGACATTATTCCATCTGAACAAAGCCAAGCTCAAGGCTTACATATTGTCTGATTCCACTGAGATCATATTGTCAAAGTGATGAAATTACAGTGGTGGAGAAAAGACCAGTTTTTTCCAGTGGCCATGTGAGAGGTACAGGGTAGCATGAGAGAGGTCTTTTTTCCCCTTCCTTCCTTCTTTCCTTCCTTTCTGTGATGGAACAATTCTGTACTCACAACCTGCACCTGTGATTAAAATTTCATAAAACTACATCTTCCTTCCCCCTCTCCCAACACAAAACAGAAACTAGTAAGGTCTGTATTTCAGTGAATAGTTGTGTACAGCGTCACTTTCCTGGTTTGATCAGTGTATAATGATTATGTAAGATCTTTATCACTGGCAAAAGCTTGGGGAAAGGGTATACATGAACTGCATGCTATTTTTGCAACTTCTTGTGGAACTAAAATTAAATCAAATGAAAAAGTGTTTTTTTTTTTCTTCTTTTAAAGAAGCACTTTAGGGGCTAGGGTGGTAGCTCAGTGTTACCCCTCTTAGCGAGCAAGCTAAGGCCCTGGGTCCATTCTCAATACTGCGTAACCAAACCAAAATCTCAAACTCAGTCATTTAGCCATATAGAGCTCATACTCTATTTGTTATTAGAGCTGTGATGTCAATATAGGACATACAGTTTCTGGAAAATTCCACTAACTGTTTTATTGGTGAATGTACCTAAGCTCCTGGAAAGTGTCTGCTGCTTAGTGAGTACTTAGCAAGTACTGTGGAGTGAAGGCACACCGGGCAGATAGAGCTCCAAGGTAAGAACCTACTTCATCTGCATGGTGTGTTCTTCTGTTTGTTGCCCTTTCTGGTAGAAAGATGGACATTGGATTTACAAATGAAGAAATAAGGTTGTTTAGTTAACTTGCAGAATTGCTTAATCCAAAACTCAAAGCATTGCCCCAGTGGTTCTCCTCAGAGTTGCTTCATCAGCAGCTGAGATTGTCCTTCCCTCAAGGGACTATGCTGCTACCTAACATCCCTTAATGGTGTTTGTCAGATCCGTGGCGTAGGCTCTTCTCAAACCAGCAGAGCACTAAGCGAGCGGGAAGGGTGTGAACAGGAGACTTCTCTAAGAGGGGTGACCCAGAGGAGGGGACTCCAGCAGAGTTCTCCCTGGAAAGCCACAAGGCTTTGGACTAGAAAATGTCCATATCTGTTCCAGTCCAGTGGTTTTTGCTCATCTCCATAAATCCCATCTCCATTTTCTCCTATTACTTCTTTTAGTGTGGTTCATTTGTTACCATGGAGATGCCATACCTGATACGTTATTATTAACTGGAAGTTCTGTTTGCTCAGTCTTTACTTCCTGTCCTTTTTCCGTCCCAGCAGCCCCTTCAGGATGCTGCATTCCTCTTAGTCGTCTCGGTATGACGGTTTCTCATCTTTCCCTTGTTTTTAGACCTTGGCACTTTGAGGACTGTGGGTCAGGCGTTCTGGAGGATGTCCCACACAGTTTGAACCTGCTGATGTCTTCCTCTTGATTAGCCTGGGGTTTTATGTTGTCAAGAGGGACACTGCAGAGGGGAAATGTCATTCTCTTCGCCTCATAGCAAGGGTACCTTCTACCAAAATGACTCTCACCGGCGTTGGTCACCTGGCTGGGTCCTGATGATCAGTTTCTCCTGTCAAAAGTTCTTCATCTTTTGGACTCTAGGAAGGTGGTCACTACATGCAGCCCACATTGAAAGAGTAGGGGGTTGGGCTCTACTTCCTTGAGAAAGAAACATCTTCATAGACTTGGATTCTTCTTCACAGGAGGTGTTTCTGTTCTCTCCTATTTACTTAATCATTTATTTATCAAAGTAGACTCATGGGCATGTACTCTATACTTTGGGCTATAATTCAATGCTACTTCATTTTCTTGTTCAAATTTGTTCTAGCTTTTGCTCTCTCAGTTGGCTTATGTGTCTCTTTGACATGCATTCTCGTGTGTGTGTGTGTGTGTGTGTGTGTGTGTGTACATGCATGTACCTGTGTGTTGTAAGTCATGTTAAACTGCACTGCAGGCTCATCTTATGTCCGTGATTCCTGATCTGAGAATTAGACATTTCTCCAAGGAACCTGGCTCCTTTTATTGGAGGATAGTATTAGAAACCAAGATCTCAATAACCTTTCTATTTAAAATCAATGGATCAATTTTTTTTATTTATAGGATGTCTTTAAAGCTCTAAAATGGTAGAATTTTTCTTTACTTAGCACTTGTGTCTTCTCTCAGATTAGTCATAATGTCTTGTGTTAATATTGTAATTCCCTGGAGTTAGTTTGTACTATTCAAAAAGGATTCATTGCAATAGATCACCCGAAAATCTCATGGGTTTTATCTTATTTGTGATATTCTATATGTCCATAACATAGTGACATACTGTGTACTGGGGATGAAGCAACAGGGTGTTGGGTGAATCTCAGAACCCACTTTTCTGGATGTTGGGGACAGCAAGTCCCATGTGGCTATGCACTAGGTCTATACAGTACTGTTTTAGTCCCTAAGGTCTCACCATTTGGGATCTGAATGCATGCAAACAGCTACTTTTGGGGACCAGGACTGCCTTGCTCTGAGTACCTATGGTTTTATTCCAGGTTTGGTTTTCTGTAGCCAGGACACTTTTTTTTTGGTCTTTCTGAGACAGGGTCTCACTATGCAGTTCAAGCTGGCATTGAGCTCACTTTGTAGCCCAGGCTGGCCTCGAATTCACAACAATCCTCCTGCCTCAGCCTCCCAAGTGCTGGGATTATAGGCATGCGCCACCACGCCCGGCCCAGCACACTTTTTAAATTAACTGGTTTTTTCTTTGGCATGAAGCAATGAACCAAGAAATAAAAGTGCACTGGCCACGGAATTCTGGTAAAGAGCATTCCTGTTTCGTGGCGACTGGTTTCACAAGTGTCCTTTTACTCCAGGTCTGACAGAGATGGCAATCTTCAGTTGCGAGGCCCACAACGACAAAGGGCTGACCGTGTCCAAGGGTGTGCAGGTCAACATCAAAGGTAAGCGGCGTGGCCAGGCCCCTCGAGTGTGTTCTGGGAGCTGGTAGGAGACCAAGGGTGAGCTCTTGCACCCAACTGCCCGGGTTTGAGTGCTGGCTTTCTTGATGATCTTGGACAAGTCATTTCACCTCTTTGGTTTCCGGGTTCCCCCTCTGGAAAGTGGAGGTAATTACAGAATCTCCCTATTGTTGAAGCTTAATGAGTTAATACCAGAAGACTCACAAAGTGCCCGTCACACACATCCTCACAAAACATTGTTTCACTGGGCCTACTCCAAAAATAAAACTAGCTCCGATGTTTACCTTTGATCATATGAGCCCCTATTTTCACTTCCACCCTGTACTTGTCCTCATAAAACCTCCAAGAGCCCTGGGAGTGGGGTCACTCAGGGGCACTGATCTCAGGAATGGGCTCTGTGGTTTCTGGGTCACTTGGACCAGACACAGGTCTCTGCTAGCTGCTGGCAGAGGGAGGGAACAGAGTGCAAAGAGCGGGCTGCATGGTCTTTCCCTCTTCCTCCTAATCTGCCCCTCCTCCGGCTTCCTCGGAGTTTAGATTTTAGTAGGGCTCTTTCTGGGAAGTGAATTATAACAGGCTTAAAGACATAGGAAAGTCCCTCAGGCTGGTAGAGACATTTCAATCCATCTACCTTGTCCTCCTCCCCCGCTGTATTTGAAGATATTTAAACCCAAAACTCGAAAGAAAAGGAAAACATACAGACAAATACTATCTTTTTATCTCTCTTCATGTCATCTTTTTCTTCAGCGCACATATATTGTACTGTTTGATCTTAATTTAGGTATTGAGCAGTAAGTGTGTTGGGTTTGTATTTCTCTCATCTTATCCTTGGACAACAGCACAAGGAAGAAATAGAATGTGTTTGATAATGTGCTAATAAGAGGTCTGGGAATATGCCAAAGGGGATGCAAAACTAAAGAAGTTATACTCTAACAAGCCATAAGAGCTGAGTGTGGTGGTGCATGCCTGTCATCCGAGCACTCAGGAAGCTGAGGGAGGAGGATTGGTGTAAGTTTGAGGCCAGCCTGGACTACATAGTGAGACCCTGTCTCAAAAAACAACACAAAACAAAACAAGGCACTAACTAGTTTTAGTTTCAGAAGATCAACCGGATGTGAAGTTATGAAAGAGCATTTCTAAAAGTTTATTGGAATTTTTTAAAAAATGAGCAAACCAAAAGTGAATACTAGAGGAAGTGTATAACTTCCTTCCTGTTTTACAAATCCCATTTTTACCAGTTTCAGTAGGCATGTTTGGAATTTCAAAAATATGTGAGTAGGTGTACATTTATAATGGTCTTTTCCTGAAATATAAACTTGAAATTTGAAAAATCCATGAAACGAGAAGCATTTCTTTTTAGACTTCACCTAGGATCTCAGCTGAGATTTCTTTTTAAAATAAATCCTGATTCAAAACTTACATGTTTGGTTTTCATTTATTATTCTAAACTACTATAGCTATGATGTACATGGTCAGATTTGGATGTGGAAAAGGCAGGTCCTTTATGTCAGTTCTGCAAATAATCTGCTTGGGGAAGTGAGCCAACAATATGCCAGGTGTTCCCCACTCCCTGCGCTGCATAGGAGCTAGGAAAACCCAGACTCCTGAACATGAGACCCATTGCTTGCCCGACGTGGTCCTAGCCCTGAGCCCCGGGTCTCTGGTGTGTCCCACCGTCTTCTGCCACCACACCTGGCCTGGGCTGTGTCCCATGCTGCCCTGTTTACTCCTCACCGCAGCTCCACAGAGCAGTGTTCTTGTGATCCTCATTTGCAGACCATCTAAATACGTTCACAGCAGGCGTGGGGTTGTACCAGGGCCCTGCGGCCAGTTCCCTGGTAGCCCAGCCCGCAGACCCTGAGGTGCTCATGTCCTTCTGCTTGCTGGCCCTCAACAGAGGCCTCCAGTGTTATGGTGGGACACCAGTTCTGAGGTGAGGCACGCCTGAGTTCAAGGCCTTGTTCTGTTCTCGTAACCTCTCTGGGACATTGGCATATTTTAAGCTCTTCTGTGCAGTTCCCTCATGTGTAGATAGGGCTTGTAAGACTTGCCCTCTACCCAGGCTCCATCATGATGAAATCACGTCCCCACAGTGTCTGGCACACAGTAAGCACACAAGAACATTCGCCATCACTTTTACTATAAGTGGAATTGTTGCAAACAGTTAAATTTAGCACAAGGAGATAGGATTCCCCAAACTTTTGATGTTCTTGGATTCTAACAAAGGTCACTTTCCATGTCCAACATGCAACTGAAGACATTGCACACTCACTGTATTTGCTTAGGTGCAGGTGGCTGTTGTTTTAACTAACTCTCCCATTTCCTAGCCTTGGAAAACTTCTGCCTCCTCTCCCCTCCCCTCCCCTCCCCTCCCCTTCACCCTCTCCCTCCTCCTCCCCCTCCCACTCCTATAACATCTCATCTTTTGTGCTCCGGGCACATTTACCCATGGTTAATGTGGGTCTCCCCTCCAGGGCCAGGTGCTCCATGAGAGCAAGAGGCCTATGGCTCTGGGTCCCTGTTTACTACACTACAGCCTGGCCAAGTGGCCCCACAGTGAGGTCAAGAGTATGTGCTCCATGAAAGACATGAATGTCTCCATGTCCTTTTCTAGTTAAAAAGTGTCCTCACTTCATCAATGAGCAGGAAAGTAAGTCTGTATTCCTCTTCTGAGGCCCAGGCAGAAGCATCCCATTGGCGGAGCACTTCTCTCCAGACCAGAGCCATTACCCTCAAGCCTGGAGTGGCTCCTCTTGGAAATGTATTTACTTTTGCTAACCTCAGGCATGTGTTTGGCAGCTCCGGCCTCCTGCAGTGCATAATTGTGTTCACATGCATGTGCCTTTGTTTTTAATGTAGCAATTCCCTCCCCACCAACTGAAGTCCACGTCCACAACAGTACAGCACACAGCATCCTGGTCTCCTGGGTCCCTGGTTTTGATGGCTACTCCCCATTCAGCAACTGCAGCATTCAGGTAAACCTCCAGGTTGAAGAAGAGAAGGGGTTACTGGTGGTCTGGGAGGCAACCTGATTTTTCTTGCTCCTCAGAACAAGCACAGAGGTCATTTGCTCTCTTCTGTCCAGAGTCCCTTGACCTTCCCATTGTCCACCATTGTACACAGTTTGTTCATAATGGTGCTTCCTTCACTCGTGTGGTCCAGGGCCCAACCACAAGAGAGATATGCTTCCCAGGAAAACCAGGGAGAATTAATTTTTAATTACAATAACATATCCCTAAAGGAGGGCTGACTGGCAACCAGTTCAGGAGACCAGGCGTTCCCCATCTTGGCTCGTCTCGGACTGGTGCCACAAGGGACAGACAGTGCAACAAAGAGGAAGTACACATCACACTTTAGCCAGTGTCTCCCAAGGACACCTGGGGCTTATAGGCTTTATGGTCTTAGGCCATTTTTAACTACCAACTACTTGAAACTAGTATGAGACAGCGCTAAAAGAAATATAGGTTCGATGTCTTCAGATGACACCTTGTCATGATGTAAACGTTGCTCTTGAGTGTTCCTTTGATAAACATGGAAATGGTTGCAGTAGCCCTGCTGTTCACTGCAGAGTGCCCACAGTGGCCCCAGACTCTGCAAACCTTCTCTTACCAAAAGTACATGGTGCTATAGGCTCAGGCGCTCACAGCCTGTGAGTGGCACAGCAGGAATCCAAGCCCGGGAAGTTCACATGCCAAAAACAGAGCTCAGGACCATCAGTTCTGCAGCCGGGAGACGCAGCTTGTGTGGGAACAGGTTACCAACCACACAGGCAGGATGCACTGGAAATAGGTGTTCTGTCTCGTACTTGATCATCAGTGGGGATAGTAATGCTCTTAGTTTCCTAACATCTAGCCCTATTAGTTAAAAATAGGTTAACCTGCCAGGTGTGGTGGCACGCATCTGTAATCCCAACACTCCGGGAGGCTGGTGAGGGCGAATCACAATTTAGAAAGACCCTGTCTCAAAATGAAAACTAAAAAAGGGCTGAGAATGTAGCACAGTACACAGGTCAAAGGTTCAATTCCTAGTACTTCAAACAGACCAAACCTACATGTTAACCTGATGCAGAGCCATCATGCGAACCCTCAGAAAAGCGACTTCCAAAGAATTTCGTGTTGACAACCAGATGTTTTTAATATCAAGTGGAATTAATTTCCCTGCTCTTACTGCCTCCTACTCTTATTTAACACCTGCTCCTTCTCTGAGGAATAAAAGCATGCATTATCCCTAAAATAGCCCCCGCCCGCACTCCCACCATCTCCAGCCTTGCTTAATTCTTGTCCGACTTTATTTGTACACCTCCCGAATGCTAGGAAGTGTTAGGAATTCCTACACTCATGATTGCTCACCAGGGATATTTTTCTTTTTCAAAAAAAATTTTAAAAAATATAGGTATTTCACATACTGTGACATTTAGCCGTTTAAAGTACAATTCAGGCTGGGTGCAGTGGTGCAAACCTGTCATCCCAATACCCCGGAGGCTTTATTCAGAAAGTCTTGTAACCTTTGCCACCTTTTAATTGTGTCTGTATTAATAAGTGATATTTATACATAGCTTCTCGTGTTTTCTTATATCTTTTTTTGGTTTTGGTATCGGTGTACTACTGGCTTTGTATAATGGACTGGAAAATATTGCTTCTTTTTCTGTTTCTTTGAGGAGTTTGTGAAAGATCAATGTTCTGCTTTAAATATTTAATAGAATTCATCAGCAAAGCCATCTAGGCACAGGAGTTTCTTTGTGGGAAGTTTCTTTTAATGTTAGCTCTATCTTTTTGCTTGGAATAGGTCTGCTTAGATATTTATTTCTTCTGGAGTCAAATTTGATAGTTTGAGTATTTTGAGAAATTCAATCATTTCGTTTAAGTTATCTAATTTGTTGGCATAGAATTGTTCATAGTTTTCCATTACAAGCCTTTTCATTTCTTTGAGGTTAATATTAATGTCGTCCTTTTCAAAAACTTCCTGATGTTAGTAATTTGTGTTTTTTACCTTTTCTTCATCAGTCTAACTAAAAATTTTGCCAAGTTTATTCATATTGTTGAACAAGTAACTTTTGGATTTTAAATTTTTTTTTCTCTTGTCTATTTCTGTCTTAGTCTTCATCTTATTCTGTTTTCTTTGACTTAACTTGCTCATCTTCTAAAAATAAAAAAAGTAAATAAAACTTGCTCATCTTCTAGTTTCCTAAGGTAGAAGATTATTGATTTGAGATTTCTTCTTTTTTATTATGAGCGTGTACGCCTCTATTTCCCTTCCAGCACTGCTGTAGCTGCATCCCAGATGCTCTGTCGTTTTCATCTCGAGTTTTTAAAATCCTCGTTCTTGTGAGTTTTTCTTTGTCCACATTGGTTATTTAGGACTGTGTTGTTTAATTTCCATATAGATGTAAATTTTTCAAGTTTCCTTCCTTTGTTGATTTCCCACTGTGTTTGGGGAATATTGTCAGTATGATTTCAGTCCCCTTAAATTTACCAAGGCTTGTTTTATAGCCTAGCATATGTTCTATGCTGGGTAATATTTCCCAGGTATTTGAGAAGAAAATATATTCTACTATAGCCAAGTGGAGTGTTCAGTTTGTGTTGGTTGAGTTTAGTTGGTTCATAGTATCGCTTTGTCTTCTGTTCCCTTGTTGGTCTTCTGTATAGTGGTTCTGTCTACAATTGAAAGTGGAGAGACTCCACTTACTGCTTATTTCTGGGCTATTTCTCCCTTTATTCTATCAGTCTTGCTCTGTGTGGTTTGGAGTTCTATCGTTGGGAACAAGCAGGGCCTGCTGGTAGACATTTATATAAGTGGACACAACTAAAGCATGACCAGCCCTTTAAAAGCTGTCACCAGGTCACCCAGAAGGCGGAAGATGGTCACACACAAGCTTCATTGCTCTGTATTTGCTCTGTCTTTCCCCCTCATTTCTCATGGGCGAAATCTTCCTGGGGCAGCCAAGTTACCGGCCTCTCTCACTCACCCTGGATCTCATGGTGCTTGACGTGGCCATTCTGTCTTAGCCCCACCTGCTAGCTCAGTCCTCCCCTTTTTCCATCTCTGGCAGGATGACCAGATTTAGTAAATAAGCATCAAGGTACTCAAGTAAATTTCACAAGTATTCTTGTGATTTATTTACATTAAAAAGTGTTATGTATCTGAAATTTATGCTTAACTGAGTCTCATATTTTCTCTACAAGTCATACTTTGATAGTCTGTTGATTAATCTTGTTTTCTCATTCCTGGAAGGACCAAGAATGGCTATGTAGTTCATTACAATTTTAAACCCTGACTTGGTAACACACGAATGCTTTGGCTGAGATTCGGATCCACACACTGGCAGGACACACCCTCTTACTTCCTTTGGTCCTGATATCAGTTCCTTTCTTCACCAATTTTTTTTGGGCCACATGCTCTATTTCTATTTTTGACTCTTCTGCACACATGTTCTCCTTTCCCCAGAAGCCCCTGAGAAGGACTATTATTGAAATGCCATCTTTTCCAGGAACGTGTTCTTTCAGAATGTCACTGTGCCTGGAAACATTCCACAGGGGGCCCGGAAACTGGATGGGGGCAGAGAGCCAAAGCTGTGCTCCACCTTAGCTTGAGTGGCTGTTCACCAGGAAGTAGGTGCATACTCTACTGTGAAAAAACAAAGAGCAGTCTCTGCCAGCAGCCACCACCAAGATAAGCACATGGCCTTTGTTTCTCCCCTGGTGGCTCCTCAGGCCAACTGGTACCTTCCTGTCACCTACAAGGTCTGAGTCAGAGGTGGAATCGGCCCCCACACCACCCTCAGGGCATCCACCAGGGAACATGGAGCTCCAAAATGTTCATTTATGGCCCCTCAATTTCAAACACTCCTCTCCCGAAATAACAGTATTGTGTAGCCATGCCCCATAACTGCATGCCTGCTACTAAAGGGAATACATTTTACAGATTGAAGGTTTTTTTCCCCCAAATTACTTTTGGTTTCTTCTGTTTTACCCAATACTGTTTAGTGTCTTCTGATTTTTTGAGTGCGACATATTGTAGAAATTTTGAAACACCAGGGAGTGGGGGAAAATTCCCAAATTCTCTCATAACACCATTCCCAACAGGAGGTGTGCTTCAGAAAAAGGTAGAAATTTGGTGTAGGACTAGTAGATTGTCGTTGGGAACCCCCCTCGCTTGCCTATGCATACAGATGTAGAGAGGCTTGTGGAGTTTATGGAGGGAAAAGCAATGAAATACACATTTAAAAGAAGTTTGGAGAAAAGTTTGCTGGATGAGCTATAAACGACCCTCCCCTGTATTCTTCCCTAATGTCATAAAAGTACACCTTCTCTGTGTGTCCTTGTGGAGTTGAATTTCTACCAGAGCCAAACAGAGTAAGAACATAGAACACCACTAAAAGTATTCTCAAGGTGAATGCAGGGATCCTCAGGTTACATCATGAAAAGAAAACAGATTTTAAAACAAAAAAGCCAAGAAATCCATCTTCTAAAGCAGGATTTGGGAAGTATTGCCTTTAAAGGACCAGACCGTAAATATTTTAGGCTGTGCCAGCCACAGACTGTATCTGTTGCCTGTGTTGCATTTTATAAGAAGAAATCAAGAACTGAGGTGGATCCAAGAGAGGAGGGGCCACTTTATTATTTTTTTTCTAGTACAATATGAGTTCTAATCATGCTAATTCCCAGCTGCCACCTGCCACAGTGAAAAGCCTCACTCTGGGCTCTTCCCTGGGGTCCCCAACTGCTGCCCAAGTAGCATGAATAACACTCAGTAATGCTGGTGGAAAGACGTGCATGGCCTGAAAGGAAGCAGGTCCTTCCCGCACAACAGAGGAAGGCCACGTGGGCCGAGTGCATGTGTGCCCATGTCCAGCATTCTCACAGCCTTACTAATGTGTCCACTTCTCTGCTCCTCATTCAGGTCAAGGAAGCTGATCCTCTGAGTAATGGCTCAGTCATGATTTTTAACACCTCTGCTTCACCACATCTGTATCAAATCCAGCAGCTGCAAGCCCTGGCTAATTACAGCATTGGTGTGTCCTGCATGAACGAAATTGGCTGGTCTGCAGTAAGCCCATGGATTCTGGCCAGCACGACCGAGGGAGGTAATTCCTAAGACTCACAATGAATATTTCCCCCAATGGCACATGATTAAAGAAACCTTTTCGAGCAGCCTGATTTTGAGTGCGTGTGCACTTTGCTTTGTTTGGACTTTGACTCTGGAAGTGCATTTTATTGAGGTGGCCAATCCAATGGGAGAGAAGATATTTCTTTCCGTATTTGATAAGCGTTTAGTGAGCAAACCTATACGTACTGTATGTTTCTTTTACATAGGAAGATAGTAGCATAATTTTTAAACCAGTGTTATTTTTAATTAAAATAGAATTAGACACAAAAATTATTACACATAGCATCAAGCTCAAGAAAACAAATGATATGAGGATGGCTGATGCTTAACCCAGCAACCACTCAGTGCCAGGCTCTATAGATGATTTTTTTTTTTTTTTTTTGGCGGTACTGGGGATCGAACTCAGGACCCTGCGCTTGCTAGGCAGGCACTTATTCCACTGAGCTATATCTCCAGCCTATAGATGCTTTACATGTGAGATTGCATATGATCCTCACAGCACCCTATGCTGTATGCACCGCGGTCTCTATCTTGCTCAAAGCACATTTTGTTTATATGTTTAAAGATGATCCCAGATTTTTCCCTTCTGTGACTATTGGAGTGACTGTTGCAGCTCTGTGAACTTTGGGTTGCATAGTTTCCATTATCCCCAATTCAGAGTACTCAGTTATACAGACTCCCTCCTGCTGTATGACAGTCAGCTCTCCAGTCTCAATGAAGATGGAGTGACAGGTCCAATCAGAAATTCTGATGATTTAGAATTTGGGGATGAGGGCTGGGGATATAGCTCAGTGGCATGAGCACTTGGCTAGCAGGCCTGAGGTCATGAGTTCGATTCTCGGTACCAAAAAAAACAGTGTAGGGCTGGAGATATAGCTCAGTGACATAAGCACCTACCTGGAAAGTGCAAGATCCTGAGTTCAATCCCTGGTATCAAAAAAATAAAATCTGGGAATGCGGCTCTGTGGTAGAGCATTTGCCCGGCATATGCAAGGCCCTTGGTTCCATCCCCAATCCTAAAAAAACCTTATTTTGAGGGCTTGATGCTTGCACCAATTCTCTCTTCAAATAAAGAAGAAAAGCTTTTGAAAACAATTTTGATATGGTGTGATGCCACCTTTATTCAGTTCAAAATGCTTTCTAGAAAATGTTTTGACTTATTCTCTGATTCAGTATTTAGATATATAACTTAGTTTCTAAATACTTTGGATTTTTCTAGAGATTTTTGTAGTGTTAAATTTCCGGTTTAGTTAGGTTGAGGCCAGAGAACATAATTTGTATGACTTGACTCCTTTTAAATGTATTGAGACTGGTTTTTATGGCCCAGAGTATGGCTAGCTCTCATGGTAACCATATTGTTCCTATTAGGGTGGAATGTTCTAGAAAGAATTCCTAGGTCAAATTGACAGACTTTTCAAATCTGAATTCTTTTAAGTTTTTTTGTGTACTTGTTCTGTCAATATGTGTTTCATATAAATGGTATATTTTTGTTATATGTATGGTATAAGTGATTTTATATATGTTCTGGTACCGGGGAGCGAACTCAGGACCTTGCGCTTGCCAAGCAGGTGCTCATGCCGCTGAGCTACATCTCCAGCCCCCTGTATTTTGGTATATATATGTTTTGGTGGGGATTTAATCCCTCCACAGCTGAGGATTTAACCCAGAGCCTCACATATGCTAAACACACATTCTCCCACTGAGCTATGCCCCTCGCCCCACATTGCTTTTCAGTCCATTTACATGTACCCTTAAGCTGGGGTATTTATTCTGTTAAAGTGCAGTGTTATCATTCAAATGGGTAGATTGAAGTCCGTCATGATTTTTATTTGTTCTTCTGTAATACGTTCCCCCTTTTTCTTTTTTCCTTTGGTTTAGTCAAATATTTTTCTGGTCCTGTTTTGTCTTTTGTAGGCTGATAAGCCATAACTTTTTCTGTTTTTTGTAGTTTCCTTACGGTTTATAGTATGTGTGTGTGACTTAACACAGGTTACCGCAAGTGAGTTGCGTCACTTTGTGCATGGGACCCTTACAACAGTACAGGCCTGTTTTCCTCCTTCCAATATTTTTGCAATTGTTGTCACACATTTTATTTTAAGGATGTTGTAAATCCGTATTATATTATTATTTTTATTCAGCCAGTAATCTTTTTGGGAGATTTATGTAATAAGGAAAAACATATATTTACTCATGTGGTTACCATTTCTGGTGTTCTTCAGTTTTGGGGCTAGATCCGTATTCCCTCTCCCTGAAGAAGTCTTTATCACTTTTTTTGTTTGTTGTCTTTTTGAGACAGGGTCCCGCTATACAATTCAGGCTGGCCTCGAGCTCACTTTGTAGCCCAGGGTGGTCTCGAACTCGCAAGATCCTCCTGCCTCAGCCTCCTGAGTGCTGGGATTACAGGCGTGCGCAACCATGCCCTGCTTTCTTTATCATTACTTCTAGTGTGGATCTGCTAGTGGGAAATTCAGTTTCTGTATGTCTGAGGAAAAAATATTTATTTTACCCTTCAGCAAAAGGTTTATTTTACTTTTGTTTTCCCAGCTGTGCTTGGGACTGAACCCAAGGCCTTTGTCCATGCTATGTACGTATCATACCACAGAGCTACAGTCTGACCCGGCCTTCATTCTTTTTTTTTAATTTTAAAGAGAATAGTAAAAAAAAAAAAAAAAAAAAAAAAAAAAAAAAAAAAAAAAAAAAAAAAAAAAAAAAAAAAAAAAAAAGAACAATAACAAAGTACCCATATCACAGACAAAAACAAAACAAAGCAAAAACATTAAAAATGATACAGGGTTTCAGAACAAAATGATAGGAATTAACAGTGGTTGTTACATTGCATATTGTTATCTTCAATGAAGTTGCTCAGATGACCGTATGTAAGAATGCCAGATTGATCAAACCATTACAGAGAATAAAAAAATAATAATTAAAAAAACATGAGAGAGGATACAGAGTTTCACTAGATGAGATGGGAGGAATTCAACAAAGGTTGTTATATTGCATATTGTTGTCTCCAAATCTGGCCTTCTTTTTTAAAAGATATTTTTATCAGATGCAGACTTCTAGGTTCACGGGTTGTTTCCCTTCAGTACATTAAGAAGGGTGCTCCGCTACCTTTTTGCTGTCTTGCCTTGTTTCCAACCTAGAATCTGTGTTCAGCCTGTTTTACTCTGTGTATAATGTGCATTTTCTCCCAGTCTCCTCTTCTCGCTGATTTTAGTGATTTCATGATAATGCACTTTAGCATAACTTTAATATGCTCTGAACTTCTTGGGGCTCTGTGTTTGTGGTTTGCATCCAACTTGGAAAAGGTTTAGCATCCTGGGCAAGTGCTCTACCGCTGAGCTACATACAGCCCAGCCCTCAAATGTGTTTTTGTTTGTTTCCACCTTTCTCAAGGACTTCTATTACACATACGTTGGGCCATTTGACCTTGTCTCTTACCTCTCTGAGGCTTTGTTAATATTTGCTCCTTTGTTTCCCTCTGGGTTTTATTTTGGGTATTTTCTATTATTGTACCTTCACCTTCAGTAATCTTTTTTGTTGTTGCTGCTGTTGTCATTTGTCATCTAATGTGCCCCTAATCCTAACCAGCTTTTATTTTCTCTCTCACATTGCAAATTTAGTGGTTTTTTAAACATATGTCATATATCTGCTTAACTTTCAGACCATATATAGTATAACTGTAGTACTATTGCAGTGTTCTTAATTTTAACAGATGCATTTTATTTCTGCGGTGATTTCACATAATTCATTTATAGTCCCACTGTGGCTTGTATGCTCCAGTTTGTTTTCCTGCCTAGTAATCTTTGACTGGATTACAATGATAATTCTGCGTTGCTGAATTCTAAATATTCTTGTATTCCTATTAGAGAGCTTTGTCTGGGGACACAGTCAAGCTAGTGGAGAGCGGTTTCACTTTGGGGTATGACTTTTCAGATGTGTTAGGCAGGACCAGAGCAATGTTCAGTCTAAGGTCAACTTTTACCCACCAGTGAGACCCAACCACTCTGTGTTCTACCCAGCGCTCCTTGAATCAAAAGATTTTTCAGTCTGCCTGACAGGAACAGGCACTGTTTCTGAGGTCTGGGTGCTGTTACCTTTACTTCGTTCATAGATTCTTCTTTTATATTTCTTTAGAGTCATCCTAGGGACTCTGGTGCCTTCAGTTGGGCATTTGCCTTTCTTAGTTTAGTCTTTCATTTTCATGGGACACATTCTCGACAGCCTTCCTAAGCAAATGTGTATAAAGAGGGAAGTCTGAGCTGGCCTTCAGTGGCATGTGGCTGTGGCTGCAGCCCTGGGGAACTGAGGCAGCAGTGAGTTTGAGCCAGCCTAGGCACATAGGGAGACTCTCTCTCAAGATAAATTTAAAAAGTTGGGCATGGTGGTGCACATCTGTAATCCCAGCACTCTGGGAGGCTGAGACAGGAAGATTGAAAGTTTAAGCCCAGCCCAGGCAATTTAACAGCTTAAACAAATACTATTTTCAAAATAAGGTAGTGGTGGACTAGGGATATAACTCAATGTGAAGGCCCTGGGTTCAGTCCCCAGTATTGCTAATAACAATAATAAAAATAGACTATAAACTTGAATATCTTTATTTCATACCAGATTAGTAATTTTTCTGAATATGTAATTTTAAAGTAGAAATTCCTTTCCCCTCAAAAAATTAAAGCTGCCAGCTGAAGTGGCACAAACCTTGTAGTCCCAGGACTCTGGAGCTCTGAAGCAGGAGGATGACAAGTTTGGGCCAAGCCTGGACAACGTATATAGACTTAAGCATGGCCATGCCTCAAAATCAAGATAAAAAAATTAAGGTTGTAGCTCAGTGCAGAAGTCTTGAGCTCAATCCCCAGTAATGCAATCAATCAATCATCAATGCATGCTTGCATTGCTTTTTAGCTTTAGGAGTTGCGTGAACTGTTTTTATTTGCTTTGGGGAGGGGGCACTAAGAATCAAACTCATGATTTAACACTTGCCAGGCAGGTGCTGTGCCGCTGAGCTAAATCTCTGGCCCTTTTATTTGCTTTTTTAAAGAATCTTTTCTCTTCATTGCTGTGCTGTGATGAGCTATGATGCAGAATCTGTGCTGGTCATCAGCCTGTGCTTTCAGTCGCCCTGCCCAGAAATCCGAGTCTTTTGGTCCTGAGACCTTTCCTTACACATTTTCCCTTTGAAAATGCTCAGCTTGAGTTTTTCTCCCCAAATACTAATATTAAGCAGTGGTCGGACCTCTTCAAATGCTTTCTGTTTTCTTTTCTCAAAGTGGCCTTTTTTTCTCTGTACTTTTATTCTTTCTTTTTCCCTATTTTTTTCCAGTTCTCAGTTATCAGGTTTCCTTTTCTTATCTTCGGGTATATTATTTATTTGCTTCCTAGTCTCCTCCAGTTCCTCACACCGGCTCTGTCCGCTCCAAGCCCTGTGTCCTGTGTTTGGCCCCTGACGTTGATGAATGAGTTTTCCCCTGGCCTCTACTGCCTGCTTCCACTGAAGACCGAAGTCCAGCAATTTGATTGGCGCTTTATGAATATGGGTGGGGCTTATAGCCTTTGCTGGCTGGTGATTGGGCAGTGACCTAGGGGTTTGTTTCAGACAGCTGGTTTTCTTCTCCGTAGGCCCTGCCTTCCTCAAGGAGAGAGGTCTGTTGCCTCCTTCCCTGGGAACGTGAACACGGCTGCTGATATTCTAGGAACCTGGCGCGGGTACAAGGATGAGGGGGAATCCTCCACATTCAGATCACAAATACTCACTCATTTCCCCACTTTTCGGTCTGGCCTTTCACCATGCCTCCGTTCTACTGGTGCTCTAAGACTAGCTGCTTTTCAACTCAGAACACCTCCTGCCTTGTGTCCTGTGGACATTTGTGGAGTCCTTGGCTGGTGTGTGGGAAGCAGGTAGAGGGCCCCCGAGGAGTGATTGCCTCATCATCAGACTTGCAGGCAGCCTCCCTAGTTTTAGCTCCCATGTTAGTACCTGGCCCTTAGCATCTGAGTTTCTCTGTGGTTCTTTGGGGAGAATGGGTTTGCTGAATTAATTACGTCTTCATCTCTTTTTGAGCTTTCACATATGTGTTGAAAATTGCCTTCTATTCTTGACTCTTATTTTTAGCTCATGAGTTTGTATTTTTAAAAATTCCTTAATGTCATTGTAGAGGGATTTTAGGGGGATACAAAGACCTGTTGAGTTGGCCATGCCAATCCACAAATTCTCCAACAGACTCGAATGTGTGTGGTGGGTTTCATAGGCCCAGCTTTGGTTGTATGACATTTCCTAAGTGGATGTTGACTTAATCTTTATGGTTATCGCTCATGGAGTCAGCAGAGATGAAAAAGGAGGTAAGGTAATGAAAGTAACTGCCACTCACCTCCTTCCCTGTCTTGGGTGCTTGTAACATTTTCAATTTAAGAAGTCTCTTTCTAGGCACGGTGGCACATGCCTGTAAATCCTAGCACTCAGGAGGCTGAGGCAGGAGGATTGCTGCAAGTTCAAGACCCTCCTGGGCTACAAAGTGAACTCAAGGCCAGCCTGAACTGCGTAGCGAGACCCTGTCTCAAAAAAAAAAAAAAGTCTCTTGAGGCTTCCATGGCCTAAAGCACTTGGTATTTGTTATAACTCATGCGCTATCATGATGGCCCTTAAATAAAAAGACAGTAGAGTCTGGTCTTCTCCTCAGTTTCATTCCGTACTTTTCATAGAACATTGGAAAATCAAACACTAGAAACCAAGAAAAGACTCGGGCTATATGTGCTTTTTCGGTGTGGTTCTTCATCTTTTTATTCTCTTTCATTTGCAGCTCCATCAACAGCACCTTTAAACGTCACCGTGTTTCTGAATGAATCTACTAATAAGGTGGACATCAGATGGGTGCAGCCTCCAGTGAAGCGGCAGAACGGGGAGCTGGTGGGCTACCGGATATCTCACATGTGGCAGAGTGACAGGACTTCCGTAAGTCTGAACCCTGAGGAGGCGCTTAGTCGTCTCCTTGTGGCTTGTTGATTTGTTTCCCAAGCTTTCGTTTACTGTGAAGAGGTCTGGTATGGACTGCACTGGGCAAGGTCCCTTTCCATGGGCCGTAAAGAATAAAGTAAAAAAATTAAAGTGACTGGATAGTTGGAAAGTTATAAGGATTCTTGGGGGCCTTCCTCACTCCCTCGTTTAGGTACTCAACAGATAGATACGGGATGCATCTTCAGTCATCATCTGACTCTTCTTCCCTTTCGGGGAACTTAGGCTTATAAGGAAATAGTGTGGACCCCCTAGGAAATCACAGCAGGAGGTCAGGGAGCTACAGAGCTCAGCAGTCTGTCAATTCATAGTCACTTGGAAATTTCTAAAGATTCTTTCTTAGAAAAGGCTGTTGGGGAAGATCCTCGGTCTCACAGAGGGAGAAGGGTAAACAGACTCCAGAGTAGAGCACTAAGGGAGCAAGATGGCAGCCTGGCACCGCTCCACAGAGGCCAAGGGTGGACCGGCCAGGGAGGGCAGTTGGTCACTCGACAACAGCACACAGCCAGAGCGCCAACCAGGTAGCAGGAGTCCACAGGGCAGTATGATGGGCCCAGGCGTTGGGTTGTGCGTCTGAGGGTCCTCAGGCCTCCCCAACCTACCTCTTTGCCTTCAGGACCAGCCCCAGATGGCTCAGTATAAGGGGATGGTTAGATCTTGAGCTTGGTACCTTCAGTAAAGATACACACAGACCCTGGGGGCCTGGGGCGGACTGCCTGTCCCAAAGAAGATCTCTAGCCCAGCAAAGGTGGTACTTGGTCTGGGCTTGTGTATTAGTTCAAAGTCTCCAGAGAAACACAGCCAGCCCAGTATGTATTTATATAGAGATTTATTATAAAGAATTGGCCTATAGTTGCAGAAGTTGAGGTTTACCATCCGCTGTCTGCCAGCAGGAACCCAGGGAAGTCAGTGGTATAATTCGGTCCAAGTGTGAAGGCCTGAAAAGCAGGGAGGCCAATGGGTAGGACTCAGTGCAAGGACAGGAGACCGAGGTCTCCACTCAAGTGTTCAGGAGAGCTCCTCTTTGCTCAGCCCTTCACTCTGTTCAAGTCTTCCGTGGATTCGATGGTGACCTCACACTGGGGAGGGCCATCTGCTTTACTCTGTCCTCTGACTCAAATGCTGCTTATATCGGAAAGCATCCTCCTAGACATATCCAGAAGCAATATTTAGCCAGATAACTGGGCAGCCCTGTGACTAGTCAAGTTGTCACAAAATTAACCATCGCAGCTGAGTGTAATTTGGACAGACGAAGACGCAGGATCTTGGGGTGGGCGAACATAACCTGTGAGAAGGTATAATACAACAGTGTTCTAGGAGTGATGACTCACACAAAGGCCTGGCACACACATCCTTTTATGAGAGCTTGGTGTGAGGCAAAGCTGGACTGGGGAGGTGGGACCCTGACGGGTATGGCCGGGAAAGGTGGGCTGGGGCCAAGAGAGCCCGGTGGATGCTGAGGGAGCCAGTGAAAGGTTTGACCCCAGAAGTACAGCTCGAGATTTAAGTATTTTGAAGATGGCCTATGTTCATCTTCTTTTATGAGTAAAAGATTGACTTTATTGTTGTAAGTAACCTCCAAATCTGCCTTCTTTCTGCACGAGCGTGTTGACGCACCTGGGCTACAAAGACTGGCCAGAGAACTTAACAGCTGGCTCCTGCCTCTGTCTAGGAAGGTTTTCTTGCTCCCTGAGAATGTCTATCTTAATTTCACTTGTTTATAGTAGCAAATACGAGTGGAAGTGGGTGGGGATGTGATACAATCATGAGTCAGGCAATTCTTATCATCAAAGACTTGAATTCAAGTTTTAATTCAGTTTTCTCCAGGGTGAGTGCTAATTATATTTCACAATAGCAAATAAAAGGTAGATACCAACCAGACTCAGAGGGACATGTGAAGTCTAAAGATCACCGCGGTGCTAGGAACTTCTGTCCCGACTCGAGGTAGAAGCAGGGGAGGCCACTGAGTGCTGATGCCTCGCTGTGGTTGCGTAGACAGCTTCCCGAAAGGGCCCCTTCTGGATAAACCTGTGTCATTTGTAGGGCAACAGATGCACCCTGAGAATGTAATGTTAAGTGACATAAATCAGATACGCAACTTAAATATCGCATGGTTTCTCTTCTATGAGAAGCCCGAGATATAAGTAAAGAGTAAAATTAAAGATGGACAACAGGGGACAGAGATGGATCTTTGCAGCAGACGAGGGGACCAAGAGGGGAAGGAGAGGAATAAAAAACTAAGATGCGTTATGCACACGTGCCAGCTCCCCACGAGGAATGTGATCACTGCGTCCTGGATCATGTACTCATGAAAGTGAAATTGAAAAAAAAAAAAAAGGGAGGCCCCCTTCCCTTCTGGGAAAGGAGGAGAACTGAGGTAGTGCTGGCTGACGTGGAACTCACACGGAAGGCAGATACCAGGGTTTCCCTTTTTACTGTGGCCATGGAGAGCCTGCTTCTGCTGTGTTGTCCTATTCCTGGCCAGTTTAACCCTGCTGATGGGTCCCAGCTTGAGCATCTCCACACCATGGATGTGGGGCTTCCCACAAAGTCACTCGGCTTCTTGGCAGGAGAACAGCGCTGGGTGAAAAGATGGCGAGCAGCACCCCTTACTGCTGTCCAAGCTTTCTTCCAATCATTCTGCCTTGCTTGCGAGTTTCAAATGTACTTTATTTCTTCAATATGCCATAGTCTAGTGGGTACCCTGGGTTTTAACTTCGCATCGGTTCTGAGTTGGTTTGAAACAGTTCATCATCACAGCCGCTGGGATGATTACTGATGTCTCCATTTAGGGTGACTGTCAAGAGGGAACGGGTTCCATTCTGCTCCAATTCCAGTTCATGCTGCTGTATGTGAACACACAGCCAAAGCAACTGCACTAGCCGATATGTCATTACTGCATTTGTCACGGAGATCAGGCGTGTGTTTCTGGTGGCTCCGCCTTGAGATTGTTTGCTAAATACTTCAGACTTGGAGGTAGCTTAATGTGTTTTTGGTCAAATGTTGGGAAACATTTTGGAGCTGAAGCTAGAACTGCAGCAGTTGCAGCCACTGATTTGGTGCAGACCCACTCCAGGTGCCCTGGAGACAGCCAACAGTCCTGGAGAACAAATATATCCAGCCATTTTCAAGTTCATATCATCCAGAGCTTATTGGGTAGGATTTGCCCTTTTTCCTTTCCTTTCCATCAGGAAGCAAGTAGTAGAACAGTAAGTGATGGGAGTAGAGAAAAAGGAACAGGGCTCAGACATCCATGTTGTGATTGCCATTTAATCAATGAAAGGATAAAGTTTTTTTTACATAATGGAGTACTACACAGTCATGAAGAATGATAAAGTTGAGATATTTCTATGTAAGTGGATGCACCTTGAGACCATAGTCTCAAGTGAAATAAATTGAATACTCATGTGTAAATAGTGCATTGTTTCTCTGGTGTGAGAAATCGAAAGCATAAATAAGAACCAAAATGTACAGGAGATATTGTGAAATAAGAAAATGTTCAAATGGGAAGGGAAACTAGGCAGGGGGGAGGGGTCAAGGGGAAGAGATAAGAAAGAAAAAGAGAAAAAAGGAAAAACAGAAACAAAGCTTTTGTAAATAAGGAGGGGAAGAGGAGTTGGAGAGAGGGGAGGAGAATAGGGAAACAAAGAGTCAAGTTATGTACAGGTACAAATTCCCTATGAGGAATTGATCATTATGTGTACCTAATATGTACCAATAAACTTGATTAATTTTAAAAAATCCTAGTACTATAAAGAAATAAGTTGAGTGTTGAACAATAATAATCAGACATTTGAGGAGATGGGGAGGAGCTTGAAGTGGGCACTGAACTCTGTAGTCGCTCTGCGTCAGCCTCCTGAGCTGGGATAATTTTAAACCAATTAGCGCTCATCTGGAAGGGGCTAGATCAGAGCTTGTAGCCCTGGTTCCGAAGGGGTTTAGGGTGATTCCACTTGCGGTGTGTGAGCTGTTTATCGACAAGGGCGCTGCCCTGTTTGCTGTAGACAGTCCACCTAGACTACAACTTAACCTGTGTTTACATTTAAGGAATGCAGTACAGGTAAATAAATATTTTAAAAGTCTGATACTTTGAACAGCTTCAAGTCAAAATTTCATGGCCCAGCTGGGCATAGTGGTACATGCCTGTGAGCCTAGTAGTCAGAGAGGCTGAGGCAGGAAGATTGCAAGTTCAAACCCGGCCTGGACAATTTAGTGATTTAGCAAGATCCTGTCTTAAAAATAATAATTGCATTTTATTTTTAAGGGATTTGTACTTTTATGTGCAGCACAGAAGTGTCACATTCCTCTCGGGGAGTTGGCACAGGGCATGACACATCTTCGTTCTTTTCACTTGCCCTTCCCCTTCTTTCCTTCAAAAATGAAAAATGTTAAACAAGAGAAAAAGCCCGCGTTGCACTGCCTCTTGTAAGTGACGCCTGTGGTGTCTGTCGCAGTGGTGTCTCTGTTTCACAGACATCGTGACCACGGCCACCAGAGCAGCTTCTCCTTCCTGCATGCTGCTCCCAGGTCTCCGAGCCAGGTCTACTGAGTCTCCTGGGGAAAGACTTTTGATTCACAGTGCTCAGCGCTTAGTACAGATACACAAAGGTCCAGTCCTTGAGCTTCAATTCAGTAGGCTTGTTTTCCCTGTTGGCAAAAGAAGAGCAATTCCCAATAGACACATGAGTGGCCTCAGAACAAACCAGTGTGTTGCAAGCGCTGCAGGCCACCCTTCCCACTTCTCCCAGCGTGGGTGAAAGCCCTTTTTCCGGAGAAGATCTGTCTTGAGCGGAAGCAGACGAAGGGCCAGTAGAGATGAAAACTGTGGGAATCACTGCAGCCAGAGAGCCAGTGCGCTAAATGCCATGAACCCTCACTGTGCTCATTGCCCTTTGTTCAGACCGGTCCCCTCTGCGCTGAGAACAGTACTGCCACAGTTAGGGCCGTGACCTTTCCCGTCACTCACCTCCCTGCAGACGCCAAACCATCCCATTGAGAAAGTCGCTCGCATTGTACGCTCTCTACTTTGTGCATCATGATGGTCTTGTGACAACAAAAGACCTAGTGGCTCACGTTCCTTTGGGAACATTCTGACACAACCAAATTCATCCTGTATAACCGCAGGCAAGAAAGAACACCGAGGAGACCTCGAAAGGGGCCCCGTGCCCATGCCAAAGCGAAACTCACAGTGATCTCGGCATCGTCACTTCCCAGAACTCCCCTCATCTCAGAAGAGCGTGGCTTAGGACACAAGTTCATCCCTCAAAATGGCCCTCTTATTTCCATTTTTAGAAAACTTGTACCGAAGCTACTTCTTCTTTATGCAAAGTAGCAGAATTGAATGTTTTGAAATTTCCTATAACTGTAGTGAGACAGGAGGTTTTCTGTGTGTGCAATATTAGAACTTGCTTGGCAGTGGACTTTTGGAGGATTTTCACAGCTACATTGAACACTGGTATGGGTACTGTGCCAGTTAATCCTGATTGTCAATTCCAATGAATTAAGAGACTCCTGGAGAAGCGATTAGATTTTGAGGGCCCTGATCTCATTAATGGGCTGATCCCTTGATGAGTTCTTAGCGAAATGGGCAGTTTAGGAGGTGGAACCTAGGTAGAGGAAGTGGGTCATGGACGCGTGACCAAGGGGACAAGATCTGGCTCCCAGCCCCTTCCTCACTGCTTCATCCCTGCTGTCTGCTTTCTGGATGCCAAAAGTTGAGTAGCTTTTCTCTGCCGTGTCCTTTCACTGTGGTGTTTCTGCCTTAGAGCCAGCCAGCCATGGACAGAACCCTCTGAAACCTGAGCCACATAATCCTCTCCTTTCAGGTTGTGTCAAGATTTTGTCTCAGCAATGGAAAGCTGACTAATATTTGTACCTTTGTCAGCCAGCAAATGTCACCTCATTTGCAGACTAAGAACCTCCTGAATTTTACTGTTACTGAAATATTATTCTATCTCAAGATTTTTACTTCTTTATTTTTCTTGATCTCCCTTACTTTCCTTTGGCGGGACTGGAGATTGAACTCAGGACCCTGTGCCTGCTAGGCAGGCGCTTATTCCACTGAGCTATATCCCCAGCCCCAATCTCCCTTACTTTCCAAGTCAGAGCTCAAAACCCAAAAGCAAAGACCAAGTACCGATCTGTTCACTTTGAAGTTGGTGCCGTGTCTTGTTTATCTCTGTACTGCCTGAACACCAAGTCCTTGAACTTACTTTGGAGATGCTTATGGTACTATAGATTCAGTGCATGGGCCTGAGACACACACTAAGTGTACACCTATACCATCCAAGCCACCTGAAGAATTTCTGTGAAGGGGCCAGTCCTATGAGGAATGTGGACTTGCATTTCCCACCTGATCCCCATTCCTGTAAAATGTCAGTGGACCTTCCATGAAAGAGTCCATTGAGCAAATAAATTTGTAAAATGCTACATAAAAACTCCCTTTTTTGAAACCTACAGTATATACTGGTGAGTTTAAGGATCTTTGATGTGCAGTAGTAAATAGGTCTTGACCCAGAAGTGCCAGAACATTAGATGGGAAGTCATTTTTATATATGCGGTTTTATGGAGCTTGTTTTAGGATTGTGGCTGAAATGCTGGTTCATCTGTGTTTCCTGAGTAGAGCTCTTAGATTAGAAGACAGTGTCATAACAGATTATTATAGGCTTGAAACATCATTCTGTGTAGAACCAACTTCCTTAAAGACCCAGGGCAGCTGCAATGCATGCAAGGGCTCTTTGGACCTAGTTCTCTGCCTCCTGATAAGCTTATCAGTGGCTGCCAGGGTGGCAGGGATGCACCTGTATGGTGGCACATGCCCATTCCCTCTTCCCTCTCACTTAGCCATTTAAGCTGGTGTTATGCTAAGGCATGAGGAACGGGCAAGATTCCTATGAGACAGCCCAGCCAGGTGTCCCAGGATGTTCGAAGATGTGACAGCCCTTGACATATTTGTAATATGTATTACTAGTTAGCCTTGGCCAGCACGGTTGTCATACCTTGAGATTCAAAATGACCATGAACAAAGCCATTGCTACACTGGGTAGCATTTGCTCTGGGGCAAGGCACTTTTCCAAGAACTTTATACAGGTTAGCTCTTTACCTGTGTCCACTTCCCTAAGAAATAAGAGATAGAAATAAAAAAGTCAGTAGCTGGGTTTTCACTTAAAATAAAAAGTATAGGTCTTAAGTAAATAGGTATTTCTCAGCCCTTTCTATCCATGGCTTCTGTATCCATGGATTTGACCAACTGCAACTTGGGAAAAAAATGGTGTCTGTCCTGAACATGTAAAGAATCTATTTTCTTGTCATTATAACCTAAAAAATACAGTACAACAATGATTTACATTGTACTGAGTATAGTAATTAATCAAGAGATGATTTGAAGTAGGTTCTATGAAGATACTGTGTGATTCCTACATAAGTGACTCAGGCATCCATGGATTTTGGTATTCAAGGGAGGTGGCTAGAACTAATCTGTCATAGATACCAAGGAATGAATTAACTTTTCTGCATATTTCCAACAGGATAATTTTGGTTTTGTTAGAACTTTTATTCTTCTAGGCATGCATTATTCCCCAGTAGTGTGTTTCCTCTTATTTTGAAATAATTTTTCTCATAAATGATGTGTATTTATGTCTTTATGAGAAAAAGAAAAAGCATGCAACCAGAAGCAAGCTAGTATTGTTTCTTTTCAGTTATAAAGTTTAGCATTTGAGAAGCTATTCGGCAGTCAGTTATGAAGTAAACATACTACTTAATTCTCAGCGGCACTCTTGAGCCACCAGGGCCATAGGTTAGAGCATGGAGTTACTCTATCTGATGACTTTCTGTCCACCTACCCCCAAATTAAATACAGGGTGACAAAACAAACCATCAAAACTAGGTTTGCTATTTTTTTTAAAGTTCTGTTTCTAAAAAGAATATTTCCAGAACAAACCCCCCAAAACTGTTAGTTATTCACTTATTTACTTAATTAACAAAAAGATCTATAGCAAATCTCATGGGCTCATGGTACAGTGAAATAGAAAAGCCCACATATTTTAAGGTCGTATTTTGACTTTTGTTTCTTATCAGTGTCTTGATGACCACCTTCTGTTTAAACTTAGAGATATTCTCTGGGGAACCCCTTGGTCTGAATGGTAGCACTGGCCTCTCCATAAGGGCCAAACTGGTTCCACCCTGTGCTGTCTCTAGAAGTGACTGGCTGGAGACCCAGTAACCAGGGAATAAAGTTACTACCAAACTGTGCCATGATCCCTGGCACCTGTGCCCCACATTACCTGATATTTCTCCCTCTCTCTCTCTCTGAAGTCACATTTCCAAAAATTGGAGGGAAACACAGGTTCCTAGGGCTTCACCTCAGATTCCTCAAGCCCTCCAATTTCCATTTGAACAGCTAGTTCCAAACACAAACTTAGTTTCCTACCTCAGAGAAAATTGTGATAATAGAGATTTGAAAACAAAAGGGAAGAAGTCATATAAAGAATTAGTTCTGGTCATTTTCCCCTCATGGTTTGGTTTTGCATTTTCTTTTCAGAGACAGGGTCTTTGCTATGTAGTTCAAACTGGCCTTGAACTCACTAGGTAGCCCAGGCTAGCCTGCAACTCATGTCTCAACCTCCCAAGTGCTGGCACTACAGGCGTGCGCCCCACACCTGGCTCCCCTATGTTTGAATGCCTCACTGTTGCATGACAGCAACTTTAAAACAACATAAATGAAAGTGAAACGAAGGTTTTGGGAATTGAACAAGTTGTGCCTTTGTCACACACAAAAAAAGAAAATTAGTGTCAGTGCCCTCCTCCATGTGAATTCTATTCAAAATTCTTACAGTCTCAAAGAACAGGAGGCCCCTCACGCTGGTTCAAAAGCAGTTGGCAGGTAGAGCATGTCTATGGACAGTGTGGCTCTGGGACATTGTGTGCTGTTTCTGCACACAGGAGGCACTGCTTTATGCTTCCTTTCTTCCAGAAGCTTCTTTCCTGACCATTGCTCAGGGCCACATGACCATACTTTACCCAGGCTCCCAAGGCCTGAGCTTGTTGCCAACCCACCCAGGGTCGCTGCTTACCTTTGGTTCTGTTGGCTGTGCTGAGAGGGAGGAAGGCACCCTGCAGAAACTTGGCCTCTGCTCCCGAGGCCATGGGTGGGTCAGTTTCCCCCAGAAGGAATTGTGGGTAAGCAGTCAACCTGCCTGCACCTCAGTACTCCATTTCCTTTTCCCTTCTCTGTCTCCAGAAAGAACTCTCCGAGGAAGTTGGCCAGAATGGCAGCCGGGTTCAGGTTTCTGTGCAAGTCTACAATGCCACGTTCTCAGTGAGGATTGCCGCTGTCACTAAAGGGGGAGTTGGGCCTTTCAGCAACCCGGTGAAGATATTCATCCCCGTGCAGGGTGAGAGCAAGGCCCTTACTGCTGGGTAGAATGTGGCAGGGACTGCAGACTGCCAAAGGGTAGCCTGTAACATGGCAGCTGATTCAAGAATGACAAATAAGGACCCAAAAGAATTTTTGTAGGGATAAAGATTGTTGTTATAACATACCTCTGTCTCACAGACTCCCTGTACCCATGAGTCCTGCTGCCATTACTACTGATGGTAATAACATATTAAGAAGACCAGTCCTTTCAGAATGCCAAATCTGACTTGTTGCATGTACTTTAAATGAGAGATATGTGACCGAATTTCAGACAGGCAATATGGCTAACACTTAGCTCCCTGTAGCTGACACTGTTTATTTGCCAGTGTTTGTTTTACTGTATTTTAGGTCATGCTGCTTGACTTGTTTTTATCTATTTAGATCTTGGGTAGTGTGCTTTGTGAGTTGGTCTGCACAGAGCATCAAGTGTTTCTGACAGAAGCTCTGGGCTGACCGAGCTAAATGTCCAACCATGCGTACTTGTGTGTGTTATTGGAACCTTTTGGCAAGGTGCCCCATGGTGGCCCAGGTGGCCCAAGTGCTGTGCTTGCTTTATAGTTCAGTGGAGCCACTTTTCTTCCAGCTCAGATCAGCCCTAAGTCATTTGATGTTAAACCATGGTCATAAAACCCACATGCAGACAACTGTATCAGTGTGACCTATATGTTTACAAGTTCCTATCAAACACAGTCTCTGTACCAGGCAGCAGGACTTGAGGACGTGGTTGAGTTCCTGTCTGTCTGCTCTCAGTGACCCTCATGCTGACCTGTGAGTGCCACGTTGGAACCGTCTTACATCCCTGCAGTCTGTAGGCTCAGCACCTAAGGAGCACTAGTTCCTGGTGATGGGGACCGAGTAGAAATCCAAAGACAGTGAGATTCTGATTCTAAAGAAACAGTTTCAAGGGGCTGGGGATATAGCACAGTGGAATAAGCACTTGCCTGGCAAACTCAAGGTCGTGAGTTTGATTCCCAGTACTGCCCCCCCCCAAAAAAGAAACAGTTTCAAAAAAAAAAACTAGGGCATAAGCCCATACAACTTTCATCTTCAAGCATAATAAGCTCTCTAAAATTTGTAAAAGCTGTGCCATGCAGCCAGTCTGTCTTGGTTAATTTCTCTCATTGCTGAGACAAAATACCCAAAGCCCAAAATGGAGGAAGGAAAGGTTTATTTAGCTTACAGTCTGTGGAGGTTTCAGTCCGTACTCAGCCGCCTCCAAGGCAGGGCAGCACATGGCATAGGGCAACAGTTCATGGCGGCAGAAGATAGCAAAGCAGCAAGAGCAAAATGGAGGAGTCGGGGCAAGCAGCCTCTTTCTCTCCCTCACTCGCAAACTACCTGCCCCAGGGCGGGTGTAGCTCTCACTCCTATCGCCCCAGCATTGGATCGGGGATCAGTCAGAGACTCTAAAAGCCACCCCATGACGGCATGAGGCTTTGGAAGAACATCCAGACACAAACCGTGAGAGTCTTTGCTTTGCCGTGCTCCAGTATGCATAAATATAAATTATCACAATTCCCTGACTGTGTGGTTCCAACTTCAGTGAAACTCACCCCTGGCTTTCCGTCCACAAGATGTGCACAGATGTATGTGATGACTGTGACCCGTCATGTCACTCCTTTCAAACTCTGCCGCCGAGGCGGCCGCTCACCCATCATTCTGTTCACGCACATCCTGCAAAGGCTGATGGCTGTGTCGCCTCCCTGTGTCCCGGTGACACACCTACGTGACTTTATGAAACTGGAGCATGGAAAGAGTGAGCTGATGAGCAAAGTGCAGCAAAGGAATTTCGCAAGTTGAAATTTGACCTGAGTATAAGCAGGACGCTGATACTGCTGGCATTTGGTAGATGCTTGTGCAGCCTGAGCGACGCAGGGAAGGCCAGCTTAGCATGAACACCGTGGTTGTGGCAAAATGGTTGAGAGTGGCCTAGAGAAAGTGGCACCACTTATGGCGGGGCATGTGGCTTGGTGGTAGAGCACTTGCCGGCTTCACGAAAGGCCCTGGGTTCCATCCCCAGCTCTGCAAGAGAAACAACGAGAAGGAAAAGGAAGGGAGGGGAGAGTAAAGGAAAAGGGAGAAGAAAAAAGAAACACTTCACATTATAGGAATTCTCAGTGACACTTTACAACGTTGAAAGTATGAAGTATGAAACACTGGAAGTTGATCCAAACTTGAAAAGAAGTCTGATAAATCTCCTAAACACAGAAAATGTATTTTTCTGTGCCGTAAATTACGGTAATAGGAAAGACACTCTGTTCAGGCTACTCCTGATAGATGTTTTTTACAAAGAACACTCTCATCCCTAATGTTTTAAATTACAGGGCCCCAAGCACATACTTCTCTTACTAGTTATTTTGGTCCTGTACATTTATAATCAACATGAAGAATTCTCCACCAGTTATTTTATTATTTTTTAAAAATTCTGTGTATTTATGGAGCATAATATGACGTTTTGGCATATATATGCTTAGTGGAATGATTATATCTATCTAGTTTTATTGATTATTAAGAATTCTATGAGCTGGGCATCGTGGCAAATGCCTATAATCCTAGCACTTTGGAAGACTGAGGCAGGAGGATCACATGTTTGAGTCCCACTTGGGCAATTTGGTGAGACCCTGTCTCAAAATGAAAAATTTAAAAAGCTGGGGATGCAGCTCAGTGCAAAGGCCCTGGGTTCAATACCCAGTTACACACACACACACAAAAGGAAAACACTCTGCATGGTTTCAGCTTGCATAGAGAGGATCGCCTGTGTTAGTAGATCACAAGATTAAAGGATTAGCCAGGTGTGGTGTCTCACACCTGTAATCCCAGCACTCAGGAGACTGAGGCAGGAGGATCGCCATGAGTTCGAGGCCAGCCTGGGCTACATAGTGAACTACACAGAAAGATCCTGTCCTCTACTCCCCATCCTCCAAAAATTAAAGAATTAACTTAGTTCTAAAAGCTTTTCACTGTCCTTTCCTATTAAAGCCAATATTACTTGTGTGTTTTGAATCTCAAAGAAATGTTAGAACTGATTTCATTGGTATTTTACCAGGTGGGGTAGACTATGCCCCGTCGTCAACCCCGGCGCCTGGCAGCACCGAGCCTGTGCTCATCATCCTTGGCTGCTTATGTGGATTTGTTTTGATTGGGTTGATTTTATACATTTCTCTGGCCATCAAGAAAAGAGTGCAGGAGACAAAGTTTGGGTAAGTTTCCCCGTAACAAATGTTGGTCTGGTGATACTGAGGAGGTTGTTATGCCAAGCGACAAAGCCTCTCCTTGGCCCTGCTGCTCACACTGCACCCAAATGGGCGCCAGTTTTGTGCAACTCCTGTGGCCAGGCAGCCTCTGGACTTGGGCCACTTCCGGCAACGGAAGCCACCAGCGAGAGCCAGCAAAGGGTGCTTCTATGGAGAAGGGTATCAGTACGGCTTCACTGCTCAGATGGGGTTGCTCTTAAATAAGGGCTTGTATTAAAAGGCTTTAAAGAGACTCCAATAAGCACACACCTGTAATCCCAGAACTGTGGGAGGCTGAGGCAGGAGGATCTCAAGTCTGAGCCAGCCTGGGTAACTCAGTGACTTAGCAAGACCCTACCTCACAATTAAAAAAAAATTTTTTTAAGGGCATGGATATATTTCAGTATGAAGGCTGTGGGCTTAATCCCCAGTATGGGGGGGGGAGAAATGGATATGTACAGTGATAGAGATATGTACTGAACATCTCTAATCTGAAAATCTGACATCCAAAATGCTCCAGAATCCAAAGCTTTTTAGGGGTTCATCATGATGCTAGAGCGTGAAACTTTGTTTCATGCAGAAAATTATCACAAATATTGTATAAAATTACCTTCGAGCTATGTGCATAAGGTATGTTTGAAATATAAATGAATGTTGTGTTTAGTCTTGGATCCCACTCCCCCAGGTCATCTCATTATACAGATGCAAATATTCCACAATCTGAAAAGTTCTGAAATTTATAACATCTCTGATCCCAATCATCTTAGGCACAGGATACTCAACTTTATATATATATATAGGAATTCACCAAAGCACTCGCAACTCTGACTGGTACCATTGTAGGTGACTAGGCTTTCTGTCTTTTTTCCTTTTCTTGCTATATTTTGCACATTTCCTACATCAGTTATCTTTATAACAGAGAACTTCACATTTTAACACTCAAATTAGGAGTGGAAGCTCTTTCTCTTCTTTTCTATGCATCCTTTTTTATAGCAAACACTGGTTAAATTCCAGCAAAAACAAGAAGCAGCCTGTGAAAAGAAGGCTGTATCTAAATGTCACTTCCAGACCTCAGCTTTCACTCCAGGGCTCTGCAGTGGATTTGGATTTCCTTGAGATTCACTTTATCAGTCATGGGTCAGAAGGAAATATATTGTGCAGGCAAGCTGTTGACAGCTAGGAATGGGGCAGAGTGGGGGGTGGGAGGGTGGCTGTGTGTGGAAGGGACTGAACAGCCTCCTTCCACTGCTCTGCATGCAGAATGCTCTCAGAACTTCCCACTCCCTCCAAGACTTCCCATGGGCAAGGGAAGGGGCCTGCAAGTGGAGGCCAAACCACCCTTCACTGTGTCCACTGTCTTGGGGTTCATTCCCTACAGCTCGTGGAACTCTTTTCTTATAATTATGATATCTTAGTTTATAAATCCTAAGAATGACTATTTTTAAAGAAGTGAACAAAATCTGATCTCAATCCTCCACATAGAGTTGACCAAAATGTGTTGCAGCTCTCAGGTGTGGCTTGCAGCTCACCATGAGATGAGTACAGAGAACCTCTGCACAAGGGTGCAAGAGTAGCTCATTCATACACTGAAAGCTGGGCACTGTGGGAGCCTGGGGTTCAATGGGGAGCAACATCCCATCCTTAGAGACTCACAGTTCATGGTGACTCAGTCATAGTCAAGCAGTCACACAAATAAATATACTATGGTAATTGTGGTAAATTCTATATAAAGCAATAAGAGTGCATACCAGGGTAGATTGACTGTGTTAGGAAAGTTAGGGAAGGCCTTCCTGCACATGTCCTGACACCTGATTCAAGATCTAAAGAAAGAGGAGGTATTCATTAGGTGAAGGGCGAGGGAAAGAGCATTCCAGCCAGCAAGAACACACGTGGAAAGGCCCTGTGGTGCACAAAGCCACATAGAGGAGGGAAGCATTAGACCGAACTTGTAACACCTGTGTTCCAACATTACTCTGTCACCTACATAGGCCTTTTTATACCTTTTCCAGGCTCCCTCGGTATTGTGTGTGTCTGAATGGTCTCCAAGGTCACTACAATTTAACTGTTGTGACTCTGACTTGAGACTTTTATATTCAGTCAGTAGTAAAGAGGAGTCTTAAAATGCTGACGGTCGTAAGTATTAGTGGCAGATGTTTTGTGTCATCATGTGGGAATTCCTGATTAGTATTGTTGAAACAATAGTTGTAGAATGATTCATACATACACAGTTGTATCTTGATACTCAGTTGTTGTGGAACCCATCCAATTTGGCACATTTTGAGTGAAAATTGTATCTTGGAAAGCTACAGCTTGTCAGTGTCAGTTGCTTCGTGACTCACTTCTCTTTCCAGCCAAAATAATTTGTTTAGTATTCATGTCAGACATGTGGCTGCCCACATGTAGCTTATTGTAGCCTTGCAACTGAGAAATATAGAAGAAACTGCTTCAGTTATAAATATTTCTGTTATCTAAGAGTCCATGGACTCATTAATTTAACACCAGGTTAAACCTTAGACATTAGCTGATTGGACCTCAGTGGCAATAGTCTGGAAAAGGTCAAGATTGAAAACTGTAGGATTTCAGCACGCTGATAGCTCTAATGTGTACCTTGCTACTGTCATAGTGCATAGCTTTGGAGTCTGTGAGGGGCTGCAAAATAAACTAGAAGGTGTTGTGATTGATGGGAGTCTTCTAATTCTTGGAAAAATTCTGGGGGAAGGTAAGCAGCCTGGGTGTAGCCCTCTTTTTATAGTGAAATGTCTTTTTCTTCATCCACCCAGGACTGCATTCACAGAGGAGGATTCTGAATTAGTAGTAAATTATGTAGCAAAGAAGTCCTATTGTCGGCGAGCCATTGAACTTACCTGTAAGTAGACTTTCATTTTCCTTTTTTGGCCAAAGTTAAAATAGTGGAGAACCAAGAAGAATGAACAGCAGACAGGTTTCTTTTCTTGTTTTGTTTTTTCTTTCTTGAGACAGAGTCTCACTATCAGTTCAAGCTGGCCTTGAACTCACTAGATAATCCAGGCTGGCACTAAAACTCGAAGGCGATTCTCCTGCCTCACCCTCCCGAGTGCTGGGATTACAGGTGTGCACCACCACGCCCAGCTCAGGAGACAGGTTTCTAACAAAAGGCAAAGGAGTTTGAATAGATCCTTTTATCAGGTGTGGTGGTGCACACTGGGTGTAATCCCAGTACTCTGAGAGATCAAGACAAGAGGATCACAGGTTTGAGTAAGCCTGCACGTTAGGAACTTAGTGAGACTCTGTCTCAAAATAAAATAAAAAGACTGGAGTGTAGCTCAGTGCAAAGGTCCTGGTTTCAATCCCCATTACCACCACAATAAATAAATAAATAAATAAATAAATAAATCCTTTTAATGTCCAAAAGTCAGAAACTAGCAAGCAGGTAGACACCCACACATATCTCTGCTGGCTGGTTTAGTTCCTGGAAGTCTGGAGTTAAGAAGCCACATTTCAGGATTCATAGTGCCATGAAATTTGGAGGTAAAGAGGAACCTACGCATCAGGCTATGGGGTAAAGGTAAGAGATTTAAAGAAAAGAGTAAAGCAATAGACATAATCTCAAACTTCATTTCCTGTTTTCCTGGCATCCAGCTCAGAGGACAATTTGCCAACATGCTTTGTAGTAGTTATGGTTTGAACTTTGCTGAATCAAGGAACGGAGTCTTCTGGTCAAAGGAGGATAAGCAGATAACAGTGTTCTTTAAAGTATATATCAGTGCTATGAAATCTGTGCTTCTCGACGTTTGTCAAAACAAAACAAAAAGGATTTAAGGATGGTAGAACACAGGTTGCAAAGAAACCAAAACTTGCTTGATACAGAGTGTTCATTCCTTTACTTTTCTAATCTATGTATTTTGATGTTTAGATGTCTCTATCTTGCATTTTTAAAAGTTCCTTATTGAGATTGTTTCTTCCTTTATCAAAGAACCATTTGGGTACTTTTTTTTCTAAGAGCTAATATGTCATTTCTAATTGCTCATATATTTTCTCTTTCAAAGACCTTAAGTCATGCGTTAAACCATGGCTCAGATTTAATCATTTGCCAAATGACTACAGAATCATTCTCCTCTGTCCTGGTTAATTCTCCTCCTTGACAACAGTTACTGTCATTGCCACATATCTGCTATGTACTTTATTATGTTGCATTCCTTATTGTAGACAATCTTATACTCTAGTTCCTCCGAAGTACTCCATTTAGCACTTCCTGTGTCCTTACTGTGAGGTGCCCTATACCATATGTAGGGCAACAGCTTGTTCTCTGGATGTTTCCTGTGGGTCATGTGCAGGGGAGGTGTCCCCATACCGTAGTTCTCGTCCAGTAAATAATCCACTAGCAACTGCCTATTCACTTGTTTTCCGTATACCTTTAAGTCGGGGGCAAATCCCTTCTGTTGGCTGCTGCTTCTGCACAACGGGATGAGAAATAGGGCGCTGATGTTTTTATGTTATTCAAAATTAATCTTGCCCCGAAGGACACATTTTACTTATTTTAACCATAGTAGAATGAAGTGTAATGTTTTAATACTGGCATTTTAAAAAAAGAGTGGATATAAAACTTTTTTAATGTATAACTATTATGCATAACTTTAAATATAATTCTAATATATTTAAATGAAAGAAAGCATACTGACAATTCTAATATGTCTTGTTACTTTTATAGTACATAGCCTGGGAGTCAGTGAGGAACTGCAAAATAAACTAGAAGATGTTGTGATTGATAGGAATGTTCTAATTCTTGGAAAAATTCTGGGAGAAGGTAAGCAGCTGAGAGCAATGGAATGTATACCGATTAAATAAAATACCATTTGATGACTTTGGGTTGTAATACAAATAGTTCTACCTAATAATTTACAGTAGATTAGTGATTCTTGAAACTCATATTTGGTGGATAAAAACAACCTCCATGGTGCCGAGAACACATAGTAAGCAGACTGGAAAAATATTAATTCCTTCCCTTTGTTGAAAAGCATACAATTTATTGATTGACGTCCTATGCCCTTTAAATTTATGCCTGTAGTTCTTAAGCTAAATATCCTGGGTACCTTCTTAATTAAATATAAGGTGTGATCATAGCATATGATGAACGATTAAAAACTTTAAACCTGTGTTACAGTAAAAGACACATTGCCTTTTAATTCTCTTCAAAACACTCTCCCTTAGAACACTGTTGTTCCTTCATTCATGCCACTTTCTGACGCAGGTTTAGAAGCCCTTTTTTGCGAGTGTCGCTAGTTGTGCTGTTGTGCCTTCCTTGAGGTCCCGAGCTGATTCAAAACATGTATATCTCGTGATCGTGTTGACTTCGAGGAAGAGCCAGAAATCTCCTCATGCCAGATTCAGAGAATTAGGTGGGCAGGGAGAAAATGCAGTGTTTTAATTTGGCAGAAATTGCTGTTAACATTCTCAATTCAGGACATCCAGGCAGCCAGGAAAGGACCCTCACAAAAGAGGAATTCTAGAACTGCTTCAGAAAGTGGCAAGCGTGTTGGGATAAGTGTGTTCAGAGGAGGGGGAGGTTTTGAGGCCAGTGCATGGCAATGTATCTTTTATCTCATTTGTTAAGTTGTTCTTAGGGTGAATGATAATGTTGTTAAGAGTCTGTGCTTTGTGAACCTCAATAGCATTCCCCATGTTCTCCTGTAAGACTCTTGGGTTAGTTAAGTGCTCAATAAAGTGACAATGCTGAGTCACCCAAGCCCAGGACAAACAGGAGATGAGCACACAGCATATGCCTGGGTTTGTGAGTGTGGGAGGCCTGGGCAGGCCCTGCCCAGCTGAGGAGTTGCTCCAGGGCCGCACGAAAACAGCTCCGGTACTGTGGCATTCCTGCCGTAGGGAGGACTTGACACAGTAGCCACATGGGGACTGCTTCACTTCACAGGAGAGTTCGGGTCTGTGATGGAAGGAAATCTGAAGCAGGAAGATGGGACCGCTCAGAAGGTGGCAGTGAAGACCATGAAGTGTGAGTGGCCCACGGGGAAGCCTGGGCTTCTAGGACAGGCAGGTGCTTCAGCGCTGGGTGCTCCGTGCGGCTAGGACGGTGTGTGGGTCTCGGCTGCTGCCCTTCACACACACACACACCGCGTGTTGCTTACACGCGGAGCGCGAACTTGTTGCTCTCAGCAGCTCTCGCGCTCGCTCTGTCTGCCTCTGTCGCCACCACCGTCACCAGCAGCAACATCACCGGTGCTCGTGGGTGGGTCATCGTCACCCAGTCAAGCTGACGACTCCAGATGAAGGCAGACCTTCTGAGGCAGGGACGTCCGATGCCAGCAGCTAACCCCACGAGTTGGGCTGGCTGATCTCTCTAGTGTGACAGGGCCACTTCCTCATCTGAAGGGTTTTTTTGTCCTAAATTTTCTTTAATAGGAAAAAGATTCACATATACAAAGCCCACAGAATGGGACAGAGACTGCACTAGCTACCCTCGTGCATGATTTCAGTCACCCATTTTACCCTGTTACCCTCCTACAGTCTGGCTTGACTTACTCTTTGCTTCCAAGTGTGGTAAAATGCACAGAGGTAAAAGGTTAAACCATTGTTAATCCTGTAGGTCAGTGGCAAGAAGTACATTCACACAGTGGTGTGACCATCACGTCAGCCATCTCCAGAACGTCTCATTTGTGATCCTAAGACTATACCCAGTGAACACTAACTCCCCTCCCCCTCCTCCAGCTCCTAGCCACCTCCTGTCTGATTTGATTACTTAAGTACCTACTATAAATGTGATCATTTCTCCTCTTGTGATTAATTTCCTTTCATAATGAGCATAATATTCTTGAGTTATTTTCATTCCCAAAACTTGGTATCAAAGTGCACCCAACTCAGAAGGCCTGCCTAGGGCTGGGGGTACAGCTCCACAGTGCAGCACCTGCCTGGCAAGCATGAAGTCCTGAGTTGGATTCCTGGTACCCCCACCCCCCAAAAAAGCGTGACTGAGCAACCAGCCTTGCAGGAGATAGGGACAAAAAGGGAGAGATGTGACTCTTTTTTTTAGGGTAAAATAAATACAATAGATCAGTCGGAACTGACTAGTTTGGGGGTTTTTTTGTTGTTTTTTTCTTCACAGATTTTAATTTTTAGAGCATCTTTAGGTTTACAGAAAAATTGGGCAGAAACTACAGAGCTTCCATACATTTTGCTCTTCTCCCACACCCCATTTCCCCTTGGTTAATATTTTTCAGTAGTGTTGTATATGTTTCACGACTGATGAAAACATCACAACACATTATTAACCAAAGTCCTTAAATGACACTTGAGTTCACCCTTGGTGTGGTATAGGGTTATGGATTTTAACAAATGTATAAAAGACCTGTGTCCGCCACTGTAGTATCATACAGAAAGTTTCATGGCCCTAAAGATCCCCTGTTCTTTGCCTATTGGTTCCTCTCCCCACAACCCCAGTGACCCCTGACAACACTCATTTGTTTTCGGTCTATATAGTTGTGCCTGTTCCTGATTTCGGTTGTAGGGGGCAAAGTTACTAGTGCCCCACTCCCACCCCTAAACTGAGTAAATGAACTGTATCTAACGTTTTCCATCTGTTCCTTTAGTGGACAACTTCTCACAGAGGGAGATCGAGGAGTTTCTCAGTGAGGCAGCATGCATGAAGGAATTCAGCCACCCTAACGTCATCCGACTTCTAGGTACCTTGGGAAAACACGACACTGGGGGGCCGGGAGGCTTGGCTAATTGTACTGTGTGCCAAAGGGGAAAGACCTTGGTGCATGTAAGTGTACACATTGCAGAACTCCAAGAAAGCATGGATTTCTTACTCAAAATACTTCTCCTTATGCTTCTATTTGCTGAGGCTGGAATGGATTAGCCTTCTGGGCTCGGGGGTCGGCAGAGTATCCACAGAGTTTAACAAGACTGTGGGAGAAAGAGCTCTACACAGGCAAGGCGCACAAGCTGCTTGTGTGACAATCTTTGTTGACCTAAGTTTATTCATAAATTAGATAGTAGTGAGGTAAAGCTCTAAAAGTTAACAATCAGTAAATCATCTTTGAGAAATAATTTATGGACATATTTTAAAGTACTAATTTATGAACATGGTACACTGACCACTAAGTATTTCATGAGTGTGGCTTCATGAAATTTGGCTTTGCTGCTCAGGCAGAGGAGAGGAGGAGATGAGGAATGGGTGGGTGCTGTATAAGTATCTTTTTTTTTTTTAATTGCTGGGAGTTGAACCCAGAGCTGCGCATATGTGGGCAAATACTGTACCATTGAGCCACACACCAGCCCAAGTGGCACCATTCTAAAAGAAGGGAGCAACATGGCAAGAATGCACACTTTCTGCTGATGTTTTGCTTCGGTCCCGTGGCTTGAGGCATAATAAATTCTTTGGGGAATTTTTCAAATTCCTTTGAGATGGACACGTTAGGAAGATGTGAAAACAAATGTGTAGATATGATGTCAGAGACATAGATACACTTTACTTGCAGCCACTGGTTTTAGCAGGCTGAGTACAATTGTACTTTGTCACTGCTTGACAAAGTGCAAGCGCTTGGATCAGGTGACAGGCTCCACTAGTTCTAGAACTGTGTGATAGATGTATTGCAGCTTCTCGTTGTGTAACAGCTAAAATTTAGGGAAGTGGATTTTACCTAAAGACCCTCAAAACTGGGGGGCAGGGGCTGCTGGGGATTGAACCCAAGCCAAAAGCACATGCTGTGCCACTGAGCTACACCCCAGTCCCCCAAATTCTTGTAATAGTTTTAAGCATGTAGTTGCAGTGGACGTCTTCATATGATTCAGTGTTTAACTACCACATGGAACTAGTTTGCCCTTGTATTTTAATACACTCACTACCCTCAGTTAGATTCAGTCCAGCAAAAACTCCTAGGTATCTAGGTGGCTCTCTTTACCACGGGTTGATTTTTTTGAGAGCTCACATGAAAGACAGCCCCTAATCTGAAAGAAGAAAAAAGCAATTAACCATGTAGTACAGGCTGTGTGTGTTTAATTTTCAAGAACAACATGGGGCTGTTAACTTGGCAGCACCTGGTTTTAATTTGCCCGTTGGTCCTCCAGGGCTTTTTTGGTCCTGCACAACAAGGGATCTTTGTGACTGGTTCTGTTTCTAATTCCAGGCGTATGTATAGAAATGAGCTCTCAAGGCATCCCCAAGCCCATGGTGATTTTACCCTTCATGAAATACGGGGACCTGCACACCTACTTACTGTACTCCCGGCTGGAGACTGGACCAAAGGTAACGGTGCCTGGCACTGCCCCTGGAGGGTTCTCAGGGCTCCCTTCTGTGGGGCAGCCCCGGGTCTAACTTTGAAAATGCAAAGGGAAGTAAAGGACTTTGTTCAGCACCTCCTGCGCACTTGGGGGTTGAACTGTGCTGTCTCACTGCAGGCCTGCCCAGGGGTATTACTGTCTCTTCCTTCTGGGAAGGGGAAGCCACTGGGCTCACAGCCTCATGGCTAAGGCCTCCATGACTATTGGACCCAGAGGCCAGCCTCCCAAAAGTGATTAAATTGCCCAAGTTCTGTTTGAACTTGTGATCCTCCTGCCTCTGCCTCCCAGAATGCTGGGCTAACAGCTGGCTCCTGATAGTCTTAATCCAGTAAAATCAGTTGTAGTCAACTATGTTGAGTCAAGAGGACTGCATGCCTGACATTCTTACAGTGTCCGGATATTCATTACACTCAATGTTTAGGCTTTCCGGGCATGAGGACAGTGTAGCCTAGCAATTTGGGATGTCACTATAGAAGCACTTACAGGTCGCCTAGGAAGTTCAGGAGCGCAGATTTAGAGGCTTGCCTCTTTAGGCCAGTGTTTAGTTTCAACCTCAAGAATTGTAGAGTTTGGGCCTTATGGTTGATGGAGACTCGGGGCCTCCTGGTCTGGAGTGAAAGCTGTGTCCTCCTGCCCTGTTTCCCGTGGACCGAGCAGGAGGCGAGGTTGTGTCCTGTCTGCATGCCTGCCTGAGCCGCTGTCCCCTTTTCTTTGGCTTGCCTTCTCTGTGTGGGAGGAGATGGTGGCACCTGGGGGCAGGAAGGCTGTGGCTGGGACACACGTAAGGACACTGGGGGGCTGGCCAGTGGCACTGGTCACCCTGACGAGGACAGGAGTCGCTTCTGCATCACTGCTGTAACAGAGCACAGGCCTGGGAAGTAACTGGCCCTTCAGTCTACACCTGGGTGTTCTCTTACACGGTCCCCTTTTGTCCCCTCAGCTGCCATCACTAGCAGGACTTCGGTGAGTGTAATTAGAAACACCTGCTTCCGTTTTTCCTTTCACAAATCATACTCTTCACTGTCATGTCTCAGAACTCCTTGTCTAAACCTCATTTTTATTTTTTTTAGTTTTTTGCCTATTTTCTTCTAGAAAGTGTGGGGTTTTTCCACAGTATGTTTGCCTACAGGACCCATTTGTGTTGAATTTTGTATAAGGTGTGAAATTTAGTTCAGGGTCCTGGGTGAGTTTTTTTTTGTTTGCGGCTGGACTTTGGCACAGAGATAATCATCGTTTGTGAGAAGACCGCATACCCTTACTCCGATGAATTGCTTTCATGCCTTTGTCTGGATCCAGTTGGCTGTAAACATGTGGGTCTGTTTCTGAGTTCTCCTTTCTGTTCATTAAACCGTCTGCCCATCCTCTACTCCCAAAGCTTTGCTGCTTTGTTAAGTCTTAAAATTGCAGCGTGTACTTCCTCCCACGTTATCGTACTTTTTCAGAATTGTTTCAGCTGTCCTACTTTCGGTGCCCTCCCGGATAAATTTTAGAACCAGCTTGTCTGTGGCTGCCAAAAGTTCTGCTGTGATCTTATATTCCTTTGAACAAAATAACAAGTGAGGAGAGCCAGCTACACAGCCTTTTACTGGTGAATGAATAGTTTCCATTTGCAAAAATACAAGGCTGTCTTCAGTTATAAATATGAAAAAGGATGTATTTGTGCATTTTGATACTTTGTAGCTATAGATAAGGAAGAAGGACACAGAGTGCATAGACGAACTGGAAAATCATGTTTTTATTCAGATCTTTGCTATCTATTTGGTCAGTTTCCTGGGAATAAAGGCCTTTTGTTCTAGCGAGAGTAGCCCTAGCCTAAGTCTCAGGGCATGTAAGCATGCCACTCCAGCAGGGCCTGGGTGCTGGCCCTGAGTGCCACTCTGCCCTCTGGGTGAACAGCGCTGTTGGAGCTGTGCAGAGAAGGCAGGCACATGATAAGGTGACCCAGTTGTCGCAGAGGTTGGCAATACCGGGTGGCAGCTGCAGTGACCTATGCACCAAGCAACCGGCTTGAAGCTTCAGGGAAGAGGTGAATTCAGACCGGTGCTATTGTTTTAATATTCCACACGGCTGTCATGTTTGTCCTCAAACAAGTGTTTGGGAACAAAATGGAAAATCATGAGAAATACATAGCCAAGAACAGAATGAGCGATCTGAGCATGCTGAGTGGTTTAGGAAAATGGGGCATCTTGTGTGACAGAAGCAAAGAGGCGGAAGTGCAAAAGGTGGGTGATAAACAGGGGGAGAGGTACGGAAGTCGACCTTTTAGGTCTGCAGCAGGAAGGATGACTTCCCCAGCATGGAAAACCAAAACCAGTTCAGAACAGCCTTCACAAAGGAGATACAGGACCCCACAGGACGAAGCCCAGAGGTAGCACTGCTCCAGAGTTGTCCTCCCCCACAGTTCTGTCCTCAGCAACATCATCAGGTGTCCGGCATCGTCCCACTGTGTACCTTTTCATTTGTGACCGGCATGGTTACAAATGGCAACCACTTCTCCAGCCATCGCAGCCTCACACACGGCTTCCAGAGATGGAAAGAAGCTTTTCCTCTCTGCCCTACATTTTTCTCCATTTTCCTCTACCTCTCCCTGGAGTGGAACAGCCTTTTTCCTGGGACAGCACTTTAAAAAAAAAAAAAAGAAAAGGCTTTATTGTGATATAATTCAAGCACTATACAGTTCTTCCACTTAAAATGCTCAAGTCAGTGGTTTTTAGTATATTCACAGAAGTGTGTAACTGTCACTACAAGCAATTTGGGGACAATTTCATCATCTTAACAAAAAAAAAAAAAAAGAAAAAAAGAAAGGGCCAGACCCACATTCTTTAATCACCACCTCCCAAACCCTCTTTCCCACAAAGACCTAAGCAACCATTGACCTACTTTACGTCTCTCTCCATTTGTCTATTTTGGACACTTACTATAAGTGGAATCGAATACATTCATTCTCTTTTGTGAGTGGCTTCTTTCTCTGAGCATCCTGTTCTCAAAGGTCATTGATGTTGTAGCATGAATCTGTGGTTCAGGAGTATTCCATGTGTAGAGAAACTACCTTTTATCCATTCATCTGTTGGTACACATTGGGGTTGTTCACTTTTACAGCTTGTCTGAATACTCTATGAATATTTTTGTAAAAGTGTTTACATTGTCATATGCTTTAAGTTCTCAGCTAGGCGTGATCGCACACGCCTGTAATCCCAGTGATCAGGAGGATCGTTGTGAGTTCGAGACCAGCCTAGGCTACAAAGTGAGCTTAAGGCCAGCCTGAACTGCATTGCAAGACCCTGTTTCAAAAAGAGAAAAAAAACCGCGAAAGTTCTTTTAGGTACTGGTCTAGCTGTAGAATTACGGAACCAGGTAGTAATAATCCAATGTTTAACTTGTTGAGAAACTTCCAGAGTTGCTTTCTAAAGGAGCTACATTATTTTACTTTCTCATCAGCAGGGTAGGAGGGTTCCAGTTTCTCCACATCCACCAACACTTCATTGTCTGCCGTTTTTCTTCCACCCATTCCAGTGAGTGTGAATCACTTTTTCAGTGGATTTTGACTTCTATTGCCCTCATGACTGCTCATATTAAGCATCTTTTCAGGTGCATCTTCTTCAGATGTATTTCTTCTCCACAGGAGTGTTTATTCCAATTTGTTGACTTTTTAATGAGATTAGTTGTGTTTTTATTAATGAGTTTAAAATTTTTGTGTTTGGCCTAGGTACAAGTTTCTAATCAGATATATGCTTTGCAAACGTGTTCTCCCATTGTGTGGGTTGTCTTTTCACTCTTTTAATGGTGCCCTTTGAAGCACAAATGCTTTTAATTTTGATGAAGTCTAGTTTATCTTTTTTTTGGTGGGGGATGCTTGTGCTTTTGGTATTACATCTAAGAAACCACTGCCTAATCCAAACTTGCAAGAGATTCAATGTTTGCTTATGTTTGCTTCTAGATTTTTAAATCTAGACCTTTACTTTTAAGACTTTGATCCATCTTTCAATCATTTCAGTTGGTTTTTGTGTGTGGTGCGAGGCAGAGATCGAGTTTCATTCTTTGCGTGTGACTCTCGCCTTGTCTCAGAAACATATCTTGAAAGGAACATTCTTCCTCTGTTGTCAGCAGTCTTACCCTGTGAAAGCTGACTGACAGCACATGAGTTTATTCCTGATGGTCAGCTCGGTTCCATTCATCTGTGTGCCCGTCCTTGTCCCCTTACTGCACTGTCTTAATTACATTTCCTTTGTGGTCATTTTGAAATGAATGGGCGTCCTGCAGCTTGCTCCTATTCGGGCTTATTTTGGGCATCCTGGCTTCCTTGAGTTTCTGCATGTGTTTCAGAATCAGCTTGTTAATTTCTACAAAGAAGCAGCTGACGTTCTGGTGGGACTTTCATCAGCTCTGTAGCTCAGCTTGGGGAGTGTCTCCGTCATGACAGTGTTAAGTCTTCCAACCCACAAAGACGCAGGATTTCTTTCCATTTAGTTAGATGTTTAATTTCTTTCAGCGTTTTTGGATTTTCAGAATGTGTTTTACTCTTCTCTGCTGAATTTATCTCTAAGTATTTTATTTGCATTCTGCTGTAGATGAGTTGAGGTTTTTTTTTTTTTTTTTTTTTTTTTGCAGTACTGGGGATTGAACTCAGGACCCTGCGCTTGCTAGGCAGGCGTTCATTCCACTGAGCTATATCCCCAGCCCATCTGCTGTAGATGAAATTGCTTTCTTAATTTCACTTTCGGGTTGTTCATCGCTAGTGATATAAAAACACAATTGATTTTTGTTTATCTGTTTGGTGTCCTGCAGTCACACTGAAATCATTCATTACACCACACAATTATTTTTTAAATGAATTTTAGTGACACTCTGTAAGAATAACATAATTACTATAGGAAATTATAGCACAGATTTATAACACCTGATACTCATAACACTTTCAGTAATGATAGTAGGATTTGATATTTCTTAGGACCCAAATCCTTTCCTGGAAATTAGCATCCAGAAAAACAAATGCCCCAAATAACCAGAACAAAGCCATAAAGTTTCCATGACAATTTGTTTCCATTTTTAAAAACTCCATTACTTAAGGATAAAAAGAATTAAGACATTTTGTTTTTATGCAGTGTATAATTGACATAGGTCTTGGTTGGGTAATCTAAGGCATTGAAAATGCAAGGTCTTCGTGAGTACCATTTTGAAAACCTCATGTTCCAAAGTGAATAAGCATTGGCAAATCCAGTGCCTTAGGGCAACTACAGTGTTTGCATCCATTCATGACAGCCAGGAACTTGCGGTCAGCCATTGCTGCATTAAAACATTTTATTAGTACATGGGAGTCTTCATTAGTCATCCTCATAATGATAACAGTGGTAGATTTTCTAGCACAGCAATCTAGTTTGATTTTTACAACATAAGGAAAATGCTAGACTACTGAAGCTCACAGGATGTGAAACAAATGAATACTCAAGACAGACTTGCACTTTGGTCTCATGAGAAAGGGTGAAGAATAGCTTGATTGCTGTCTCGAAGAAGAAAGCATCTTCCAAACCATTTCAAATAAAGTGATAGCTATAGTTCAGAGGTAGAACACTTGCCTAGAATGTGTGATGCTCTGGGTTTGATGCCCAGCACCAGGGAGGAAACGATTTGGAAAAAATGATAGTAGCTGTGGATACATAATTGAAACAGCTTTCTGCCCCCCAAACAGTGTATTCCTCCAACAGACGCAGCCTGCCGTTACTGAGTCCAGAGCCCTCATCCTCTCATCTGCCTGGCATGGGTGCCATATTCTACTGCCTCACAAGGCTGTGGCGGGTCATCTTTGGCCTCATAATTTATGAAAAGAAACAAAATGTTAAACACTGTAGATACTTACATGGGGAGAAGAGAATGTGGTATTTTCTAAAAGATTTGAAGAGTTTTTAGTGATAGTAGAGAGGTTTGTTTCCTTCTTCCATTCCCACATCGTAAAGAGTATGAACACCGTCTCTCTCCTCTGGTGGAAGTGATTTAACAAGCTTTCCTTCCAACAACAGCCTTTTTCCCCCCCCCCACCAGCATATTCCTCTGCAGACACTGTTGAAGTTCATGGTGGACATTGCCCTGGGAATGGAGTATCTGAGCAACAGGAATTTTCTCCATCGGGATTTGGCTGCTCGAAATTGCATGTAAGATCCGTGGCCATGTTGGAGGGTGTTGGGACTTTATGGTGTGTGATCTTTGTGACATTGGGGGGAACAGCTCACTTCTTTTAAAATAGGGAGAGAGATCTGGAGGTGTAGCTCTGTGGTAGAACTCTTGCCTAGAATCCTTGAAGTCTTGAGTTTAATCCCTAGTAAAAATTTTTTTAAAAAATAAAAATGAAGAGAAGCTAGTTTGGGTGGAGACAGTATGCCTTGCTTGGAATGGGATTTCTGTGGCCCTCACCCTGGTTAGGATTTTGTTTGGAGGTCTTCACTGTTTCTGCCGCCAAGAGTCTGCCTCTAAAGCTTTATCCTTTGGTTACTTTTTTCATTTTCACCCTCTCACTTAGCTACATGTACTAGACATGGTCTTTGTGACCCTTGGCTAGCTTTGCACCCAAAGTTATATTGAGTGATATCATGGCGATAATAAATGATGATCTACTAACCTTAGGGACACCAGTAAAAGTTGTGAAGGTTTTGGTCCTTCTTCTTCCTGATACTCCCAGGAAAAGGACTTTCTTACCTTGAGTACACATCAGGAAAGCGTTATGTACACACCAGGGGATGGTTCATTAGAAGAACTGGGACCTCTGGTTCTCATTTTCTCTACCTGCTCCGACAGAGCCTTTATCTCTGTCAGCCTTCAAAGGCAGTGACTATTTCCCCCTTTTAAACTTGACTGTCACGAGAAGAGGGAGTGGTCCTCGAGTGTATTTTTGTCATTTTTAAATGTAGCACAAGACTTTCTTTTCAATGAACTAAGAAAAACTAGTGGCATAGAGGAAACAAATTAGCATATGTATTGAACTATTGTGGGAACAACAGAACAGAGAACTTGGGGAATTATTTGGATTTCTCCCTATTTCCTAGTTCTCTATCTTCTGTTTTGCTTTTCATTTCTAGGTTTGTAGATTTTGAGTTTGTCATCTGGGAGAAAGCATGAGCTATTTAAGCTTGTGTGGCGGCCTTATTTCCCTTCACGTTACGTTCTCATTTCTTTTCCTTGGCCAGAGGTGTGACCCTGCTGCCCGCCGCTTCTCCTCTCGACCCTGCTCTATGTCCCTTCCCTTTCACCTCATTTTTCAAAATCCCAAAGGGATTGTTATTATATTTAAACACTTTTCTGTTATGAAGGGAAAATCATGAAAACCTTTACTTTTAGCATTTCCTTCATAGTTGTCCTAACCAGGTAGGGTGACCAACTCTCCAATTTGCCCTAGACAGAGCTTTCCCAGGATGTGGGACTTTTAGTTTTAAAAATCATTATCAGGCAGAAGCCGGATGTGATGACACATGCCTGCAATCTCAGCGCTTGGGAGGCAAAGAGGCAGGAGGCTCATGACAGCAGTCTCAGAGAAACAAAGAAGTTAATGTCAAGCAAATAGGGACAAACTAGCCACCTACTGCCTTCTCCTTTATCCTTCTTCTCCTCTGCACCTTCCTCCTTCTCCTGTTCTTCCTCCTGTTCTTCCTCCTGTCCCTCTTTCCCCTCTCCCCTCTTCTTTTCCTCCTTCTTGTCTGGAATCTTTTAATAGCTGGGGTTATAAATTCAATTATGTTGTTTTACTTTTCTGATGAATCCCTCAAGCACCCACCTGGCCCCTCACCAAGCAGCCCCGCATGTCCTTCTTCAGCATGTATTTCCCACTTCCCCCAGCCTGCCCGGGGGCTCTGTTAGTCCACAGGGCAACCGTGCCACTTTAGGACAACAGCCAGAAGCGCTGCTGGGGCATTAGACCAGTCCACCGTGGAGGGCCCAGATATGGAGCTGCTGCTCCTCCCGCTTCTGCCATACTGTCACGCCTCTCCCCTCAGTGTCCCCAGCTGCTATGCACAGTTGCCCCTGCTGGCCCAGTCCCCACACACACCCCAGGTGATGCAAGACAGTAACTGCCCAGCGCCGGCACTTATGAAGGTTTTCTGGCTGCATCTGCTATAGACCTTCCAAGGCTGCTGAGGATATGAACTTGCTCTCTTTAGGTTGCGAGATGACATGACTGTCTGTGTGGCCGACTTTGGCCTCTCTAAGAAGATTTACAGTGGCGATTACTACCGCCAAGGCCGCATCGCGAAGATGCCTGTGAAGTGGATTGCCATAGAGAGCCTTGCAGACCGAGTCTACACAAGTAAAAGTGACGTGGTAGGTATATGGCTTTGATATACCATCCCTCTATGCCAAGGTGGGGCACTCAGCGAGAAAAGACAGAAGCTGGTATTGCAAGACATTTTACCCTTTCATAAAATGAGGCCAGGGAGCAAGTGCAGGACTCTCTTTGGTTTCTTGCTAGTTACTTTAATTCAGACAGAACAAAATGTCCTGACATTCAGAAGAGCTGTGTTTTTTGTAGGACTTTCATTAATTTCTTTTTTTTTCTTTTTGCTATAAAAGGACTGAGTGACTGCCCACTACTTAAAATATTTCATATCCACATAAATCAAGAGTTCACCATCCAGTGGCTCTTTGAAACCATAGGCTATATGAGAGATAGTTGTATAATCATAGCCCTGGCCCAAGAAGACACGCCACAACAGCAAAGCAGAGCGTTAAGCAATGTTGGTGTGAGATGAGGCTATGCTGGCCTTTATCAAATTTCCCAGAACAGCTTTCATTAAAATGGGGAACTGTGACTCTCCGGCCTCACGTTGCTGCCGTGTTGGGACAGCAGTGGGTCTCAGACATAATTGCCAGCTTTGTGCATGGTCATCAGGACATTAAGGAACTGACCTTTCCCGATGAAAAGGTCCATTCAGCCTTGGTGGAAAGACTTGCATCCTAACTTCTTGTTGTTGTTGTTCTCAGTGGGCATTTGGCGTGACCATGTGGGAAATAGCAACTCGGGGGATGACGCCCTACCCGGGAGTCCAGAACCATGAGATGTACGACTACCTTCTCCATGGCCACAGGCTGAAGCAGCCCGAGGACTGCCTGGATGAACTGTAAGTGAGAATCTCTATATCACTAAGTGTTCTGCATGGGCAGCTACTGGACTCCGCAAAGCCCCGAGGAGCACCCTGCCACTGGGGCCTGGGGACTGTAAGCCAGGTGGGCAAGCATAGAGGGAGGCATCTGCAGACGTCCAAGGTTCCCCTTAAGCATCCCAGGAAGTGTATCCTATCCATAAACAGGTTCAGTTTCTAATGCATGAGGTACTGGACTGATTCTCTGCGTCCCTTGGGTACCTTTACCCTACTCATTATATGTAGCATTTCAGACACACCACTCATGTTCATAACCTTCATCAGGAAACCTGGAAATGGGAACCAGTGACTCCGAAATCAGGCTGGTCCATCAGAATTGCATGGGGACTATTCTAACAGTGTGGTTCCTCAGCCTGTACCTGGAGATTGTGATGCTGTTGGTACAAAATGGACCTAGAAATAAGTGTTTTAAAATGCTACCTGGAAGGCAGTACTCAGCCACATGTAAGCTATTCCAACTTGAACTACAGCACACATCTTGCCCCGGCAGAGCCCTCTCTGTCCTCAAGACGAGGCCTGATGGAGAAGAGACCCACGCCTTAGGTTGGACAGGCCAGGTTCTGCCTCCTAACTAATCCTGTGTGTGGCCATGGCAGCTGACTTAACCTTCCTGTGCCTCGTATTATCAGCCACAAAAGTAGTATAGCTGTATTTTCTCTGGAGAGTTGTTGTAAAGTAGGCTAATAACAAAGTGTGTAGAACATTCAGCCTGTAGAAGGCACACAAGGGAAGCACTCATGGAAGAATACCAGTTAGCACTAGCGCCATTACAAATGGATGTCTCCCAAGCACCTTTCGGTCCTATTCATAATAATGTCACATAAGGCTACCTGTGGCTTGGCAACATGAACCTACCTCATAGTGAGTCTCCACCCTGTATAATAAGGGCCCCAAGTTTGCAGCGGGACATTCTCACCATGCTTAGTGTAATTTAAAAAATACAGTGATTGTGATGTTCTTATTAATTTAACATAATGAAAGACACATGGTCATTAATCCCTCTCAAAATATTCCTGCTTGCCTTGAACATACTCGCTCCCGATTCTTCCCACTTTCTGAAGCAGTTCCAGAATCCTCTTCCCTGAGTGTCCTTAATTTCGCTGTCAGGGCTCCTTCAAGGTCCTGAATCCATTCGAAATGTTTACTTTCCATGTTCATTTCTTACTTTGGGGAGGATTCAGAAGTTGACTTTAAAAAAAAAAAAAAGAAGTTGACTTTGACTTTGGGGAAGAGGCCAGGCTGGGGCACTGAGGCAGATAAGGACACAGCATCGTGTTTCTCTGCGCCTGCCTCTGCCCTGGACAGCACTAGGCAGCGTTTGCTGAGTTGTTGGTCACACTGCATAAAGACACTCCTGAAAAAGCACTTCCAGAACTGCTTCAGAAAGTGGCAAGAGTGGTGGGCTGAGTGTTTTTGCCTGAGGTCGGGGTGGTGTTCTGAGGGGGACTCATGACAGTGCATCTTTCACTGTAATTTTTTAAAAATTTAAACATTCTCAGTAGATGTCTAGCATTAAACAACACAGAAACAAACACTGTGAATGCCGTAAAAACGTCTTGAAGTGCTAATTAAATTAGTTATAGGGTTTCATGGTAGTTTTTTAAAGGACCGTGTTCACTTCTGAAAAGTAGGGAGGACTTGCCCTCCAACGGTGCTGAGAGGGGTTCTGTTGCAGTTCTTTTGCTCGCTTTTCCAGTGTGATAAAAGTGCATCCCACTTTTGTGGCAATGAACTTGGGTCCTGCCAAGGTCTGAGCTGTGTCACATTGTGGTTTTTAGATGTTTCACACAGACCCAAACAAGGGAATGCTGAGTCCGTGTTCTTTGAGAGAGTTTGAGTGGCCGAGTCAGCACCCGTGGGTGGCTGGAGAGCCAGGCAGATTGCAGACGGGCTAAGTTCCCCCAGACTCTTGCGGCCAGCACGCTGGTAAGCAGACCTTCTTCCTCATCTCAGCTCGCATCTGGATGCTGGCAAGTGGTGCTGACCCAGAGAGGCCTCTGTGCTTCCATTGGTAGGGCATTTCCTTTTAATAAATGAAATGAATGCTCTCAGCCTCCCGGCTGGGACTGCTATACAAACATAGCTCAGATGCACTCATTCCTGTGCTTCGTTGCCCTTTGGTTTTTCATGTCAACTCTGAGAAACAGAACAGTATCACCCAGAGAGCCTCTTTGCACCCTGCTGTCTGACCCCACCCTGGGAGGCCACCTCCTTGCAGCACCACCCCCCTCTCCGAGTGACCAGAGTGCTCCCCTCTGCCCGAGATGCCACTCTGCAATGTCTCTACCCACTTCCGTGGGACAGTTCCCCGCTGAGCTCGCCTTGACCCTGCAGCCCCCAGGATCCCTTCACCACCTTGCTGCTATGGTTCCTGGCAATGGCTCGCATTCCCTGGCCCTTGGGGGCCGCCTTGTTCTTTTTTTTTTTTTTTTTTTCGCTCCACTGGGTCCCATCAGCCAGCAGATAGCCTTCCAAACCTCCTCTTCTTCTGTTCCCACTGCTAACACTGTCAGACCATGGAACCCTAGGGCTCCCAGTCATCACCCTGGCATCTGGCATAAGTGAATGAGCAGAGAGTATGGGTCCACTGGTTCGCCCTTCTCACTCCTAGGTCCTTATACAGTGTTTGATGGCAACTGCAGTGACCCCTCTTACATTATAATCTGAGGCTCCAATCAGCTCACTGGTAGACCCTGGGTTCCACCCCCAGCACCACAAACAAGTACATATATACATACATACATACATAAGTAAAATTATAATATGGTCACAGCATGCTTCTATCCATAATCAACCTGTGGTTCCCTATTGTCTTTAGAGTAAACCTGAAATTGCCAGGACCTGGCCTGCATTAGGCAGTGTAGCTAAGTGGATAAGAAGCTCAACTTCAGACCCATGTTCCTCTGGATTTGAGAGGCAGTGGCAGCCCATTCTGGAGCACAGCATCAACTAGTTAGGTTCCTCTTCCATAAAATAGAGATAAGGTAATGTGTCATAGCTGGATGTGTTAGCTGAGCGAGCCAGTGTCCAGTGAAGTATTTTGCATGATGGCTCAAGGTTGATGATGAAGCAGGGCCCTGGTATTGGGTGGGCTGGCACTGCCCCCAGCTGGTAGTAGGTCTTTCCTTCTACCACCATCCCAGAGCCTTGCGTGTCTTCCCCAGTGGTGCTGCTGTGAGGTACAGATGCTTAAGGTACAGCCCACACAGCAGGACTCCTTGACAATGTCCATCTGTGTCACCCACCTAGAAGCTGGAGCTCAGAATCAGGAGCTCCTCCCTGGGGCTCCCTGACACCCCTCACAGCTTTGCCCTTGTGTTCCATGAGCCCCCCATCTCCACCCTCCCACACACATCCTGTGCCAACCTCAGCTTTTCTGTGTCTGGGCATCCAGGGCCTGAAACACTGGTAGGTGCCGGGCCGGCCCTGCCTCCAGCTGCTGCCTCTGTGCTCAGAGGGCCCCAGCTCACAACCTCCTGACCCTCTCAGAAGCCCTCCTGTACATACTGATCTGTCCACCCCTCTCCTTCCACCTGATGCAAACCAGGGCCAGAAAAAGAAAGGGGTGAGAGTCGCAGTTGGCCAGGTAGCAGCTAGGATGAGACCCTGGTGTGGCACAAAGCCTGTGTGAAGCGGGTGTCCTTTCTTGGAGCAGACTTGCAGCTGCATGCTGCCCTCCTGTAATCTGATAGTGTTCTTTCCAATTGAGGTAAGATGTATACAATTTCACGGTCTCAAGCACTCCGTGTGTATTTCAGTCCCGCCAAGTGCCTGCACGCTGCTGTGCAAAGATCACCGCCATCCATCTCCTGAACCCTTCACCTTGCATACCTCAAGCCCTCTACTCGCTGAGTAACCCTCCCGCCCCTTTCCACAGCAGGCTGTATGATTACACTTTTTATAAACTCTCAGCAGAAGAGCAGAACTTCCCATTTGCAATGGCAATTACCAAAATTATTTTTTCCATCCATAAAATTTAAATCACCAAATATCCCAGCTCTCCTATTACCTACCAGATGCAGGACCTCCTGTTAATCACCCTGGGTCACCACCATGAAGTTGCCCTTCTGTGAGTAGCTTAAACACTACACACACTCACTGTGTCTTTGTATTTATATTTTATAGAGTATTGAACATAAAATGAAAAGAAGCATTAAACTGATATTACTGTTATTCTAGGTGAAAAATATATAGGTTATTTAAACACTTTCTCCTAGGACGCAGAATAAATGAAAGGGATTTATAGCAGAAGCCCCTTGATGAAGTAATGAAAAGGAAATTATGTCCTTGAGGATTAAATATTCTCAAAGCTCATCTCAGACTGCAAACAATCAAGGCTCTGTGGAAACCAGGAGTCATGCAAAATTGATTTATACCATGAAAACCTCCAAAACAGAAATACAAATTATTTGCCAAGCCTAAGTGAGCATCTACTGAGAGTCAGACGGGAAAATAAAAAAGCGGCTCCTACACGATAAATGACACCGAGGATTGTGACACAGGGTATCATGCCCCCTTCTACCTCAGGGCCCCAATTCAGGTTCCATCCCCTCATGCGCCTGGCACTTCCGGAGAGCTCCCTCCTCCCAGAATTGTGTGTGAACGTTGATAAAGACTGAAAAAGTGGACACATGAAAACATAACATTTGAGGCCAGGCGCAGTGGCGCACGCCTGTAATCCCAGCACTCAGGGGAGGCTGAGGCAGGAGGATCCTTGCGAGTTTGAGACCAGCCTGGCCTACAAAATGAGCTCAAGGCCGGCCTGCACTGTAGTGAGGCCCTGTCTCAAAAAGACAAAAAGAAAGAAAGAAAAGATAACATTATAGGCCTGTATATCTGTTGTGGGCAAAGCACCACATGGTAGTAGAATTAGCCAAAGGGTCTTTAAAGGTAAGTGTGGAAATTGCCTATTTCTATTCATAAATAATAGTAATCTTCAGCATACATCAGATCATTTAAATTCAGATCATTTTTAAAAATCCAGTGATATTAAATATCAATTTCTTAAAACAGGAAAGGACGAAAATGAAAGGATACTATAACTCAGTGCTTTGCTCAGCTAGTGATTCCTAAGTGTCATTTCTGTTTCACTGTGCTCCCTTCAATGTCCCTCCTGTGTCAGTCTTAGTTATATTAGACACCAGAAATGAAGGAGCCGCCTAGAAGGTACAGACACCAGAAACGAAGGCCATCCCTTACAGAACTTGCCGGAAAGGATCATGCCAAGCACTTGGATGTAGAATTACTCAGTGGAGTTGGCTCCCCCTGCTACCTATGTGGCTAGGGCACATAACATCCCTTAGTGCACTTGTGGTTTTTACAAGGTGACAATGACAGGGCTGTTGGGAAGATTAGATGGAGTGATACGCACTGTTCCACACTCCTTCCCTCCATGTGCCCAGCTCCTGGCCTTCATGACCCTAATGACACCAGCACCCCATCGAACTCACCTCCCTTGATAATAGCCCAGTTTGATGTATACAGCAGAGGTCAGCAAACATTTTTTGTAAGTGCCAAGTAGTAAATATTTTTGGCTTTGTTAGCCTCTTGTACAACCATTGTAGCAAAAGTAGTCATAAGACACAAATAGATATAGCTGTGTTCTAATAAAACAGTATTTGCAAAGCAGTTGGGGGAACAGATTCAGCCATGGACCACAGTTTTCCAAATCCTGTATAAATGAAAGGACCACCAGGCATGGGGATGCATGCCTATAATTCCAGCCCTTAGCGGGGCTGAAGCAGAAAGGTTGCAAATTTGAGTGAAGCCTGGACAACTTAATGAGCCCCTGTCTCAACATAAGAACCTACAATGAAATGGTCTGGGATGTAGCTCAGTGGTAGAGCACTTCTGGGTTGGACTCCAGTACTGGGAAGGAAGGGAGGAAGGAAGGAAGGAATCTTAAATACTGCTTATGTGCCAAGGAAGGTATAATTACCATGTGTAGCCTCTGTCCTTGGAACCAGAATCACTTTATTATCAAATGTCCAAGAAACATTCACAAAAGTTGGGTCAACATTAGGCCAAGAAAAAGAAAATCTCAATAATTTCCATCAAAAATGCCAATCACATTGTGATTAAATTAAAGATTACATGAAGAGAAAGGCCTGGGAGGCCCAAAGGCAGTGAGGGTAAACACTTTAAATCTTTCAGTGATAACAAAGAGTAGGCTGTCCCCCCACTGCCCTAAGAGAACTGGGTGCCAAGCCTAGAGACCATTCACCTTTGCTTCACTTTCAGGTACGAAATCATGTTCTCTTGCTGGAGCACGGACCCCTTGGACCGACCCACCTTCTCAGTGCTTAGGCTGCAGCTAGAAAAGCTCTTGGAGAGCTTGCCTGACTCCCAGGACAAAGCAGCCGCCATCTACATAAACACCCCATTGCCCGAGAGCTGTGATGGCCTGGCTGAGGGCCTGGCACTTGCTCGGCTGGACATGAACATCGACCCCGATTCCATCATCGCCTCCTGCGCCCCCAGTGCCGCCGTCAGCGTGGTCAAGGCGGAGGTCCATGAGAATAAACCTCAGGAAGAAAGGTACATCCTGAACGCGGGCAGTGAGGACTGGGATGACCAGGCCACTGCTCCCTCGGGTACAGCGCTGGTGGGAAAGAGCGGCGTTTTACCAGAGGACATACCGAGACACAATGGTATCTCATGGTCCCATTGTAGCACACTGCCCTTGGGGAGCACATCCCAGGATGAAATTTTGTTTGCTGATGACTCACCAGAAGAGTCAGAGATCCTGATGTGAGCACAGCGAAGTGAAGATGTCCAAGACCAAGCGCATTCTCCTGCCTTAAAAGGATTCATTTCTGCCTCAGAGGTATGGGAGATTGAGCCCAGGGCCTTCTTGCTAAACTACATGCCCAGCCTCTTTTTTTTATTTTATCTTTTTTGGGAAAGGATCTTGCTAAGTTGCCCAGGCAGATCTCGGACCTGCAATCCTCATGCCTCAGTTTCCCAAACCCCTGGGATTACAAGTGTGTGCCACCAAGCCCAGCTGCCTACTGTTTTGGGTACAGTGTTTGTTTTCTGAGCTAAGTAAACTCCATGGCCCCAGAGCACCAGCTTGTCCAATAAGTCTTTAAAAACAAATAATAGGGCTGGGGGTGTAGCTCAGTGGTAGAGCACATGATTAGCATGTGCGAGGCCATAGGCTCCATCCCTGGCACCATAAAAAATAAAAATACATAATATATTTATTTAAAGAGAAAAAATATATGTATATGGTGGAAAGAGACAGAGAAACTGTATTTTAATAAAAGATGACCTACTTCACTTACTTTGCAGGTCATTAAGCTCTTCCTCAGTGCTAACAGTTGTACAAAGTTGTTTCTTTTTTTTAAGTTCTTGTTCACAGCTATTAAATATAAAGATATTTGTGAGATGAAATGCCATGGTTGACCTTGATGAAACGTGCCTAGGTGAATCATGTGTTTGATAACAATGGTTCATTTAATGTTGAAAGTTTTATACTTGATTAATTTTCTGATGACTTCCTAATAAAATACGAACGAGAAGGTGCCAAACTTTCTTCCAGCTCAGAACAACAGAGGTCCAGCAGCCTGGGCACCTTTGCCTAGGCACTCCCTGCGTGGCTGGTTCTCACTCTGACCCTTCTCAGTGCTGCTTTTTAGAGTTATGGAAAAGCCACCCAGGACTCTATAGCTGAAGAATAAACAACACCAAGGGACTGAAAAATACAATCTGATTGGAAAGATTTGCAATCAACTACAAGAGAGAGTCTGACTTGGGCCGGGAAGGGCACGGCCTGGAGCTCACACCCTGCCCTGCCACTTGCTAACAGTCGTCATTAGTTAAGGTCTTGTCATGCTTCGAGCATATTTTGTGAATTGTCCTGTTTCATCTCTGGGCCATTGTCCCATGGTAGCATTGCTCGTAGCATGGCTGGGCTAGGACACCGAAGCTTACAGCCCATATCTAGACATACGGTAGAAGCTGAGAGTGGTAGTCAGAATTTAGAACATCTAATTAAGCATCTGACTGGAGATTGTACTAGTTAGCATCTCTTTACTACACAACCAAATACTGAGGCGATTAATTTAGAAAAGGTTTATGTGGCTCACAATTCAGAGACTCAAGTCCAAGATCAGGTGGCCTATTGGTTGGGCCTCCAAAGATGCTGGCAAGTGGCAGTGTCAGTGTGAGCCCGTGTCATGGTGAGTGCTTGCGTTACTACCCAGGAAGCAGGGAGAGGACAGGTCAGTCAGGGTCATATGACCCCCTGGGCACAACCCCAGCAATGAGGACTTCTGCAAGCCCCCACATTGTTCTTTGGAAGACACTCATCCACACCTTAGCAGGGGTCTCCTCAGGGCTGCTTGACTTCTTTGTTTCATTTAATAAACATATCAGTGTCACTTGCCATGTGCCAGTCATAAAAACTCTCCCAAATAGGTACTACTGGTATCCCCACTCCACAGATGGGCACTGTGAGGCAGGAAGAAACCGTCTTACTCTAGGACAGAGGACCAGTGCAATCAGCTGAAGTATGACCTTTCCAGGGCTACCGGCATCCTCAAAACTGCATGTTCCCACAGGGATCACCCGTGGTTCCATGGTTCCACATCCACACAGGGCTCAGGGACACAGCCTGGGTCCAGGCCTGGCTGCCTGGAGATCAGGCCCTGGACCAGCACAGTCAGGCCAACACCCAATCTCCAGGACAGGCTCCTCCTCTGTCACTGTGAAATCGTCCCAAGGAAAATGTGCCCAGGCTTTGGAAAGAATCAGCACTGTTCCAAGAAATGCCAGTGTTATATTTTATCAGTGAAAAGCACAGCAAAGATCGTCAGGTCCTATAAAGATGATTAACACTGTCAAAAATGGTTAAGTGGTCGTTCTAAACATCAATAAAACTTTTTAATATCAACTATTTGTGTAAAGTTTCTTTTTGATGGTGACTGTCAAGAATTTTGAAGAACTTTTCATGTAAGTCTTTTTGCTCTATATTTTTTCATTTTAAAGAGAATAAAAAAACAATAACAAAATAACAAAACCAAAACAATAACAATGATATAAGGTTTCAAGCAGAATGACAGAAATTAACAGTGGTGATTCTGTTACACATTGTTATCTTCAGTGAAGTTGTGCAGATTACCAGGTGTAAGAATGCAAGATTGATCAAACCATTAAAGAGAATAAAAAAAAATTAGAAACGATACAGAGCTTCACTAGACAAGATGGTAGGAATTCACCAATGGTTGTTATATTGCATATTGCTGTCTTCAAATCAGTTGTTCAGATTACCAGAGACAAGCTCGTTTAAATCTTGATCAGAAATTGAGGGTGACAAAGCAAAAAATAACTCTATATAGGAAAGATGTTAAAATGTTCACATTTATAAGCTAAATATGCGAAGATAAAATTGGGGGGAAATTCATTTGTAAATTTCACACATATTTAATATTAGATACTGAAACTATTATACTTTGTATTTTACATTTCTACATTTAATTATGTAACATAAAAAACATAAAATATTAATAGTTCATCAGAAGCCCTGCTGCCACCACCCCATCCTGTCTAATTGATCAATATTTTCTGTGTAACCTGTGAAGGGCCGGGAACTTGGGCCAGTTCTGCCATAGGAGAGTTTAAGAGCTGATTAAGCTGTGGTTTCTGACTTTTCTTGAGACGTCAACAAACATAGCAGAGAAATTCACTTCATCTAGCATGCAGCGGTGCAACAGGGTATGGGTTAAAAGTGGTGGCAAATGCCTATAATCCTAGCACTTCGGAAGCTGAGACAGGAGGATCACAAATTTGAGGCCAACCTGGACCTTGTCTGAAACAGCAAAACACAGTAAAACAAAACCAGAAAAAGAAGTGTCATGTTGAGAGAGAACAAAACTGGACTACCACGACTCCACCTAGCAATGTCCCCCTGAGAACTTCAGATCTGCGGTTTTCTTCTCCACTCTCAAATGCTTGAAAATTTGGGAAAATTTAACTTTCAACTCATCCAATCATTGGCAAACTCTTAGGCTATCTTCTGAACCTAAACAGAAAACAACTTTTTGTGTTCTTGGTTGTATAAACTCAAGTTAGTTTTGTGAGTTGGTCTTATGAGCAAAAAGTAGGGCACAGGAAAGGGGAAGAAACAAGCCTCATCACTGTCTTCAGCTGAGCTGGAACTTGGGCTGGGGAGGTCAAGAGGACAAGGAAATAAACAAATTCAAGGGATACACGTGACCTGCAGGTTGAGACTTGCTCTGCCAGATGAGAATTTTTCCTCTTCTTCCCTCCCCTGCTCTGCCTTCCCCTCCCCTCCCCTCCCCTCCCTTCCCCTCCTTCCTTCCCTCCTTCCCTCCCTTTCCCTCTTCCCTTCCTTTCCCTTTCCACCCCTTCTCTCTCTCTCTTCTCCCTTATTTCTTTCCTATGTTTTCTCTTTCTTGCTTTTTTGCTGAGAGGAAAAGCAAGGACCAGGACATCTATAAGAAAACCAAAGTGCCCTGCAGCATAAGCCGGGTCAGGTGACCACAGCCAGGCCTGGATGGGTTTGTCTCACCAGGTCTTCTCACGCCATGCAGGCCTTTTCTTGAGCAAACGTGCAAGGAAGACGCCTGCACCTTCTCCTGCAACACCCTCGGCAAGAAGTCGGGCCAAGTTCTTCAAAAGAACTTCGCTCTTCCCAGTTCAAAGCATTATTCCTTATGCAGTGCCAGGGACACTCGTTTTATTAGAAATACTTTCCCTGATTGTGTTATCGGCTCCTTCCAATGTAACAGAAATGCACTTAGAGATAAAAATTAAGCAGAGAGAGTTCCCCTTAGCTGGTAGTGCACACAGTCAGTGTCAAGTTAAAAGCAAAGGACAGTGGTCCTTGTTGCTCACCTTAAACCCCCATTGGTCTCAGGAGCGAGCAACTCCCCCCGCTATAGACTTTGGCCTGGAGTTGGTGACTGACCCTGCGGGTTATAGCAAACAGTGGAGGCCTGACCAACAGCATGCAAGGATGTGGATGGGGACCAGCATGCTGTCCTAGCAAGAGAACATTGTCTCCCTGCCTCCATGAACACCAGACCAAGTACAAGTTCCCCACTCAGGAAATGGGCCAAACTACTGTGTAATCTTGTGGCCAGACTGGTCCTCATTCATGGACGTCAAGACGCTGTGACTTCTCCTCTTCAATGGCCAAAGCAAGTTAGAACTCTGCTGAGTCAATGGGAAGATGACCGACCCCCAAATAAACCAGCTGCAACAGCAACTCCACTTCTCTAAAGACGTTCTGTGACTTGGGTGATAAATGGGAAAACAGGAAGTCTGGGGGCTTTTCAGTGAACACCTCAGTAACGCACAATGTTCCCATACTTAGATTTTATTTCCTCTCTTTTAAAGCTCTAACTAAAAACAAAACTACTATTAACAGGTGCTGGGTGCCCTGAGGTCCATTCCAAGGTTCTTGTCCAAAGAACTGGATAAGACAAGGGGAGAAACATACAGATTTTATATTTACTAAAGGATTTTTTTAAAAAGTAGAGATAAGAAGTGCTCTGAAAGGAAGAGTTTTGCTGAGTGAGCGTGGGCCAGTAGAGTAAGGAAAGAAGCACAGTCCACCCACAGAATGCAGAGCAGCCCAGTGAAAAGGCTCACAGCTGCCACAAGCTTAATGGCCAGTGTCTGTCATACCCCCATTCCAAGGTCAGATCTAGGCTGTCCATCAAAACCCTTGATCTCAGGCCAGAACTGAAGACAGCACTCTCAGACTGGCATCAAGTGCAGGGCTCAGAAGCTCTTCTGCACATCTATGATTGACACATCCTGAGTGTGTGCTTGACAGGCCACACCCAACTGCCCAGACATTTTGCCATGCCCTAATCTCCAACCTCAGTACTATTCTGTTTAAAAAGCATGACAAAGTATTGGTATCTAAATATAAGAGTTATTTCTAGAAAATGGATAGCACAGACCATTATTTTATAGTATTTTTTCTTTCTTTCCTTCTTTCTTTCCTTCCTTCCTTCTTTCTTTCTTTTTTTTTTTGAGACAGGGTCTTGCTATGTAGTGCAGGTTGCCCTTGAGCTCACAGTGTAGCCCAGGCTGGCCTCAAACTCATGGCACCTCTCCTCTCTCAGCTTTCCAAGTGCTGAGATTACAGGCATGAGACACCACACCTGGACAGAATATTTTCATATATGTTATTTTTATTAAAATGTACAGACATTTGAAAGAGGAATTTGAGAGGCAGGCATGGTGATACATCTGTAATCCTAGTGCTCAGGAAGCTGAGGTAGGAGGAATATGAGTTCAAGGACATTCTGGATTACATAGTGTGTTCAAGACTGGTCTGGACTACATAGGACTTTTTTTGAGACAGGGTCTTCCTATGCAGTCCAGTCTAGTCTTAAACTCACTGTGGAGCCCAGGCTGGCCTGGAACTCATGGTAATCCTCCTGCCTTGGCTTCCAAAGTTCTGGGATTACAGGAATGTAATTACATGCTGAGATTACCAGCACCCGGCTTGGCCTGGCCAACAAAGTGAGACTCTGTCTCAAGAGAAAAGCAAAGCAAAGCAAGAACAGAGAAAAAAGAAAAGGGGAGGGGGAAGAAGAAAAGAGGAAAATGGGAAGGGGTAGAAAGTTGAGAATTATGTATATTAGCCCTTTCTACCTATTAAAACATCATAATTTTAATTAATTTATTGAGACTGCACAGCTATAAATTCTAACCAAGGAAGTATTTTCAATCAACAGTCATTTGAGGTCACATACAATCAACTTAGCCATTCGCAAATATCCACCGAGGGGAAGGGTCTGTTCTAAGCTTTGGGATCTTGCAAGGACGGAGAGTCTAGGCCTTATAGTCTTGATGACAGAGCAGAGGAGGAGATAGATGGCTTCAGACGAGTCCTTGTAAAGAATGTTCCTCCAAATGCTCTAACTGGCATGTTTTGCTGAAGTCCATGAATGCCACAAGGAAGCAGACCAGCCACGCCTGCAGGTGCTGTTTAGATGATAAAGAACCTCAGAACTAGAAATCAGTTGCCTTCCCTGAAGCAAGCTCCAAGGCTCTGCCCTGTGTGGCTTAGAATTGGAAGGCCCTTGCCTGGGGTTGGAAAATCCAAGCTCTGTGACCCCACTGACAGCCTGAGCAGGTAAAGGAATGCGGGCCGTTCCTTTACCCCAGGACTCCTGGTGACTTCCTCGAGCAACGACAAAAACGTCAGCACTCTCTGCTTCCTCGTCATGTGTAGTTCACACGGCCTTGTGACTCACGATCTGACTTTGAGTTTGCTGATCTCTTTGCTTCTATCAGTTCACATTTGTTGAGTCCCTTTAGTGCATTTTTCATTTCAGCTATTGAACCTTTTTTTTTAACTCTGGAAGTTCCATTTGTTTATTTTAATAACTTCCATGTCTTTATTGATAGTGTGTATTTGGTTGGCGGTTTGGGGGGAGGTTGTTTGGTTGGTTGATTGGGTTTTTTTGAGACAAGGTCTCTCTTGCAGCCTGAGCTAGCCTTGAAATTGGGATCTCCTGCCCCTGGGATTACCACCATGCCTAGTTTTCTATTTAATTTTAAATTTAAAATGTTTAAAACATGGTTTTCTTTAGCTCTCTGAACATGTTTATTAATACTCTTTTATAATGAAGCATTTGCTAAATTAAGCATCTAAGCTTCTACAGGACAATTTCCATTTGCTGCTTTTTTACCCCACATGTGTGACAACATTCTTATTTACTTGAACGTTTCATATATTCTTTGAAAACTGGATATTTCTAATCACATGTTACAGAAGCTCTTAACTCCTATGCTGTCTTCTTTCAGAGGTGGCTGGTTTTGCTGCTTATTTATGGAGTGACTTTCTTTCAGAGGTGGCTGGTTTTGCTGCTTATTTATGGAGTGACTAGCATGTAGATTGCGCTTTTCTATGGTGTATTGACCACTAATATCTCTGCTCCGTTTCTTTTTTAAGATTGTGTTTGTTTTTATTTTTAAGTCTGCCTTTCAGTCAAGCAAACTGGGGTCACTCCAGCTTAGCACTAAGGCAATAATTGGCCAAACATATGAGCCACTAAGACTTCCACATTTTTGCTGATAGATTTGTTTTTGTTTGTTTTTTTTTAATTTTTTTTAATTTTATTTTAAAGACAAAAGAATGGAGACATATGAACCAGAAAAGCCATAAACAATACAGAAAATACAAAGTTATACAGAATATAGTAGGGAATTAGAACTGGATGTTGTATTACATAGTTATCTTCACACTAGTTAACACAAAAACATTAAAGGAAATACCAAATTATAGACAAGATAGTAGGGAATTTGCTCTGGATGCTGTATAATATAAAGTTATCTTCATTTCTGCTAATACAAAAACGACTGAGGAAATACAGAATTATAGAGAACATAGAAGGGAATTAGCTCTGGATGCTGTCCTACATAATGTTATCTTCACCTTTGTTACTCAGGTTACACAGATGATGGCCCTTTTGATCAGTTCGTTTTTTTTCCTCCCTCATCTCTGTTGCCCTACCACTCAATCAGTCATCTTCCCTGTGATAATAACTGTGATAGATTTGTTGATGGTTTACAGAATAGATTCCAAATTCAGGAAATTTACAAATTAACTATGTATTCACTAAGTTTTGTTTAGCCAGGGATGAATAGTTCAATACATGTTAAAATTTAGTCATTCCATTCAAAAGACAGAGACTGCCAGACTAGATTTTTTTAAAAAGGGATATAAAATTTAAGTATATAAAGAAATCTTACAACTCAACAATAAAAGGACAAATAGCGCAATTTTAAACCGAGCAAAGGATTTGAATATACATGTGTCTTAAAAATAAGAGCATATGAAAAGTTGCTCAGCATAATTAGTAGGGAAATTTGAATCAAGACAACAGTGAAATACAACTTTACACCCACTGAAGGGAAGTGATACAAAAGTTAGACAACAGGTGTTGGCAAGGGTGTGAAGTAAGGGAAATCTCCATGCACTGCTCTATGAACTGTATGTTCCTGTCTCCCCAGAAGTCTAACACTGAGTTCCTAAGCCTCAGCGGTATTATTAGATGGGACCCTTTAAGGAGGTAATAACGTTAAATGAGATCATAGATTGGTGTTCTTATAAGAAGCAACACCAGAGACCTCACCTTTGTCCCTCTCCATGCATGTATAAAGAAGAGGTCACAGAAGCCACAGTGAGAAGGCACTGTCTGCCGCTCACAGGGACAGCCCTCCCCAGATGGACCTCACTGGCACCTTGAGCATGGGCTTTTAGTTTCTAGAACTGGGAGGAAATAAATTCCTGTGGCTCAAGCCACCCAGGCCAGGGTGCTTTGTTACCACCGCCCTAACAGATGAAGACAATTGCTAATGGCATTGTAAAATGGTGCGGATATTTTGGGAAATAAGTTTGGCAGTAAATTAAAATGCAGTTACCACATGACTCATCCATTCCACTGCTTAATACATAGCCAAAAGGACTGAAATGGACTGGGGCATACTCCGTGGTGAAGTGTTTGCCCAGCACACAAAGGACCCTAGGTTCAATCCTCAGTCACACATACACACACACACACACACACACACACACACACAGAGGAAACATCCTCAAACAAAACCCTGAACATAAATATTCACAGGGGCACCATTCCCAGTAAGCCAAAAGGTAGAAAGAAGCTATATATCCATCAGCAGATGGGTGGATAAATAAAATGTGAGATATATATCAGTCTTTAAAAAGAAGGGAATGTGGACACATTATTACATGAGTGAACCTTGGAAAGGATAGATATTGTGTGGTCCTCAGAGTGATCCGATTCATAAAGACACAATACAGTAGTGGTCCCAGGGGCTAGAGAAATACGGCAATAGGGAATCGGTGATTAATGAGTACAGAGCTTCAGCTGGGGAAGATGAGAAAGTTTTGGAGGTGGGTGGTGGTGATGGCTGCACAGTACAGTGAATGTACTTAGTGCTACACAACTGTATGTTTAAAATCATTAAAATGGTAAGTTTTATCTTATGCATATTTACCATAATAGAGGGAGTGATTGTTTTTTAGGACAGGGTCTCTCTATGTAGTTCAGGCTGGCCTTGAGCTCACTATACAATGCAGGCTGGCCTCGAACTTGCAACAGTCCTCCTGCCTGAGCCTTCAAGGTGCTGAGACTACAGGCATGCATCACCACACTCAGCACAAGAGGTAAATTTTATAGTGTGTGAATTACATCTCAACTTAAGCTGTTATAAAAGATAAATTAATGCATTATATCATATTTATAACATAAAAGGAAAAACATGGGGTTATCTCAGTAGACATGAAAAAAATTTGTAAAAATCAGTGCTCGTTCATGACAAAAATGCTTACAAAACTAGATTATATGTATGTCTTGACAATGATTTCCTTGAATGCCAGGAAATGAAACAAACAAAAACCTCAAAGGAACCAACAAAAAGAGAGAAGCAAAAATACTCCCCCAAAACCTCAAAAAAACCAAAAGCCCCAACCACTTTGCCCCATCTTTGCAGACAGGCTTTGGGCGGTACACTCTCCGCACAGAGCTAGGCTCTTCCTGAGCCTGGGTCAGCCCGGGGCAAAGCTCAAGGACTTCTTGGGTGTTTTCTGAGCATGCTTCTTGCTTGGACATGTGTTTCTAAATCCCGCTCCCTATGCTTTTGTGAATCTAATTATGCATATAGTAGACAACCTAAATATTGACTAATAGTTTGTAATTAAAATAATTTTTTTCTCCAAGATTTCAGTTAGTTTCTATTTTTGTCTTCAAGTTCACTAACCTTTCTTTTGTAATAGCCGCGCTAATATTAACCTAACCCACTGTATTTACCCTCAGGCACTGTATTTTTCATGTTCAAAAAGTTGGGTTTCATTTGTAGCGTTTTGGACATATGGAATGCAGTTGGGATAACAACAAAGCCCATTCCTGCTCCTTCTTGCACATGTGCCGGCTCTGGGCCCTTTCAGCTCATTGAATTTCTCCTCCTGACGTCTCCCACTATCCTGATTCATCGCCTGCCTCACTATCTTTCGTCGGATGCCAGACACTGTGGTTTTACCCTGTTGGGTGTAGTAGATTTCTGCATTCCTGTGAACATCCTCGAGCCTTGTTTTAGGATGTAGTTAAGCTACCCAAAAGCAGTTTCGTTCTTTTGGATCTTTCATTTCTTAGTAGAAACTCAAGCCCTGTTTACTCTTACTAGTCCCAACTACAGTCTTGACGCAAGACCCTTTTGAGTATTCTATCCAATGCCCTGTGAATCAGGAAGTTTCTGGGTTAGCTGTGAGAACAGGCACTTTTCCCAGCCCTTCGTATTCTGTTCACTGATTCTTTGCTCAGCTTCTTGTGTAGACAGTCCTCTGTATCTGTGGGTCCTCTGCTCATGAATTTAACCAACTGCAGGTAGAAAACATTCAGTAAAAAAATGTTGCATCTGTACTGAACCCACATAAGCATAATAAGTAACCTGAGACACAAGGTGCGCCAGAGGATGAGTTGTAGGCTAATCCTAGGCCAGTTTACATAAAGAACTTGGGCATCCACAGATTTTGGCAGAGGATGAGATAGGGGAGCAGGTGTCCAGGAGCCTGTCCTCCATGGATCCTGAGGGACAAGAGTGACTGTACTTCCTTCACATACAGCGGCTAAGTTCTCCGCTAAAACTTTAAAAGGGGCTTTTGCAAACCTCCGGACTTCTTTCTCTGCACGACTGTCTCCTTTCTGTATTTTGTCCTGCCGACGCTGGCTGCCTAACGCAAACAGGCTGTGTCTTGGAATCTACCAGACTCCATTTGGGTTCTTTTTCTCTGTACTGTGACCTGAAAATTCTCTCCAGCCAGTAATCTAGGGCTATCAAAGGGCAGGGTTTTGTTTTTCCTTCTGTCAGGACTGCCTTTCATTACCTAAGTCCAGGGCCCTAAAAACTATTCTTTCATGTATTTGGGCTGGTTTCTTCTTCTTTTTGGGAGAAAGGTAAACTTGGTCCCTATTACTCCTCTAACAAAAGTCTATAATGCATTTCTATTATGGAAGGATTCAAGCTTTTCAATAGGCAGCAAAGTTATGGGAATATCCATGTATCCATCTCTAGGCCTTAAAAAACGCTCAGCTCAGAGCCCATCGGATTGTACCTGTGCCGCCGCTCACTTCTCTCCCTCTCCCATTACTCTGAAGCATGTGCAGACAGGCAAGTTCATCTGTAAATATTTCAGCGTGACTCTCTACAGAGACGCCAGCACCCTGCCATACCCTTCCTTCCCCTCACTGCGGTGAGATGACTTTCTCGGCTGTCAGGATCTGCGTCTGTCTCCTCGGGGCCCTCCTGTGGGTGATGCTGTACCAAGGACTAAGGGTTGTGAGTACATCTGCTCCTTCGCTTATAACTAAGAGTAAGGAACCTTTCATGGAGTTCCAAATATCCCAAGTTGAAAATAACTTTAACGCAGCCAACCTGTGAAACATCTCGGGAACACAGTTCACCGCGGAGTGTCAGTTTTTTCCCCTCGTGTTCATGTAGCTCACATCAAGCTACCCAGCATCTCCAAAGAGTGCTGTATCCCCATCACCAGCCCAGGAAAAGGCCAAAGTTCCAAGTATGCTTTCTCCGGAACGTGTACTCCTTTTGTACTATCGTATAGTTGAAAACTCATAAGTCGAATCAATATAAATCAGGAACTCTCTCCATCAGCGTCCCAGCTCCTTCACCCCATGTGTGGCAACCCCGAGACCTTTGTCCCACGCCTCTTCCTGCGCTTCTCGGTGGGATTGTGTTCCCTTTGCTCACAGCGGCGGCTGACCTGATAAAGCCTCCTGCCTTGTCCGCATTCCCTCCCCTGGCCTTCGCTCGCTGCCTGGTTTACTTTGCCAGGACTGCCGGAACACAGTGCCAGACGGCTGGTGGCTTCCACAGCCCTTCCAGAGGCCAGCAGTCCCAGACCGAGCTGGTGACAGGGTTGGTTTCTCCTGCCAGCCGCCCTCCTTGGCTCCTCGGCTTGCAGGTGGCTGGCTTCTCCTGCCTCCACAGGGTCCTCAGCCAGCATGGGTCTGCACCCCCACCTCCTCTTCTTAAAAGGACGCCAATTATATGGGCTTAGGGCCCACCCTAGAGATCGCATCTTGCCCTTATCTCTTCCTGCAGGTAGTCATGTTTCTAGGTACAGGGGACCCGGACTCTCGAACACATGAACTGTAGGGAGGAGCACAGTTCAGGCCACAGCACTTTGCTACTGACGTTCACTGCATTTCCCAGATAAATGTCTTCCGTGCAAATCCTTATTTAAGTAAAAACCCAAATGAAGGAAATCTTTAAAAGCAAAGGTTTTTTAAATTACCTACCCATCACTCCTAATAGATTATATCACATACACTTAATTATGTATACCTAATAGAGCGCTTCAGCTGTTCTGGCCCGTCCTATTAGCCCTTTCCTGTGCGACCCCTCAAAATTCCAGGAGGGACTGTGTTTTATGCCTTGGCTGTTGAGGGTATGAAATACTGCTTGATTTGCTTAAGTGATGCTAATCTGAATCTTCCTTAGAAATTAAGTTATCATAGGACAGAAAAAAAATCTGACAAAAGTAATTGCTCTTTAATATTGTAAAATTCCCGGTGAGTCTATTTCTAGCAACCCATAGGACTGCACGGCACCTTGTACTCATTAAGATGCACAAGATTTTCTGACTACATTAACATTTTAATAGTTTTAATTAGAGGTACTCACTGTACTGTGCGACGACGATAGAAGGAGAATATGGAACTCTATTTCCCTCAGTTTTGTTGTGAGCCTAAAAGTGCTTGAAAAATAAAGTTTACTAATTCAGAAACTAACCAGAGATACACACAGCGACCCTGATTGAAATGAGAAGCTAAAGACCAGATCAAAAAGACTTTTGAGGAACCAATTTTATACAGAATATCCTCAGTCTGCTAGTGCCACCTACTGGTAAGAATTGGCTACTGTTCTAGAAATAGTGCTCGACTTCGGAGGGCACAGTGTGTACTACATGTGAAGGTACAGTATGTACTATAAACAAAAATTCAACACACACAAAAAATTCATTGCAATATGAAATTGTTTATAGGTATATTATTACAAGTCGCACTGGAAAAGAAAATACCAAAACTTCAATCTTTGGGTTTATTTATACAGAGCCACAAATCAAAACTAAGAGCAGAGATTAGTGATTTAGAAAGAAAATGAAGGCAACTGGATGTGACCAAAAAATGCTTAGTATAATACTCTTCCCAGATGTCTTCTATAACCCAAATATTAAAAATAATAAATTGCCAGGTTTGCCAGGTATGGTGGCACACACCCGTAATCCCAGCACTCAGGAGGCTGAGGCAGGAGGATCACTGTGAGTGTGAGGTCAGCCTGGGTTTCAAAGTAAGTTCAAAGACAGCCTGAGCTGCATAGTGAAATCCTGTCACAAAAAAGACCAAAAACAAAGAAAGAAAGGAAGAAAGCAAACATTTAACTTTCCTGAATGCTATCATCTTTCTTCTCAAGTTTCCTAACTCTAATTGTGTTGCTTATTCATTTCCCAATTTCCTAATTTCTTTTCTCACAAATATGAGACTGTGGTTTTCAATGCTTTTGTCAGTATCCTTTCCTTTTTCTAAAGGGAGGAATTCGGCTCCATACTTCTTTAATCTTATAATAATTTTCTCTATATAATTTCATTATTACTCATCTTGAGTGAAATTAGTTCTTCTGAACTTTGATCAAGAAGTAAAGTGAACAGATGTTCTAGCTTCATCCTGCCACACTTCCTCTTATTTCATGAAACATTGTCTTGCCTTTATTTCAGATCTTCTTGGCCTTCTTCACCTCATTATGTGTGTGTGTGTGTGTGTGTGTGTAGTACTGAGACCTGAACCCAGAGCCCCTCACCTTGGGCTACGTCCCTTTCTTCATTTTTCGTTTTGAGAGAGTGAGGCAGGGGATTAGGGTGCAGCAGCCTAGCTGGGAAAGTGAGCCTGATCTGTTCATCACAAACCTTCAGGACACATGCTCTTGTAGCCAGGGATTTACAAGGGGAAACAATACAATACAGGACACTTAATTATAAGATTATTTTATAGTAGTCACACAAAGTCACATACAAAATGAGTGCAGGAAATCTGTCCGCATACTAAAGACCAAAGAATCCAGCTGAGGTACTGGATCCTACGGCAATGTCCTGCATGAGTCCAGCTGAAGACCTAGAGCCCATGGCAATGCCTCCCACGAGTCCAACTGGAGGCCAAGAGCCCATGACAATGCCTCATGCAGGCCTGTCTTACAGATCTGTGTTGGAAAGACCCAGTGGTCAGTGGTGGAAGCTAGAAAGTCTGTGCCAGTGGGATGAAGGATCTGTGCCAGTAGGTTGAGTGATCTGTCCTACAGCCAGAAATCAATGCTCAAAGTAAGAACCAGAGCTCCCCCGAAAGTTACCACAGCCATCCTCAGTGACAGTGAGGTCCCGAGCACCTCCAGTGATAACAGCCGAGTCTATACCAGGAAAGCCAGCATGACAAGCTCCTCCAGGAAAACCAATAGCTTCCTACAGCTTCCCAACAGCTTCTAAACTTCCTCTCCAGTTCTGCCTCTTATGCTGCCGGCAACAACCCTCAGGTGGGCCTCCCACACCCAGCACCACACTGGTTCAGTTCAGCTGTGTGTTACAAACTGAGCACCAGTTGTCAATCCACCACACATGCACAGAACCCTTCCCCAGGCCCTGTACATGGGCCCAATTAGAAAGTACCATCTCCAGGGCTTCTTGCAAGAACTTGAGCAAGTTTTCAATAGGATGGCCTAGACCTGACATCAACCTGAGGAGAGGGAGATACAGAACGACAGTTACTACTGAGCTCTCCACTGCAGTGTTTTCTCTTTGCACAGTATACATTCTCACGCTGTAGAGTATACTTCTTTTCCTACTTTTACTTGGCCCAAACTCGCCCTGCAGAACATGTTTTTCCTACCTTTAATAAATGTAAAATCTCATTAACTTTTGTAGTTGTCTTGACCAATTCTTTGCCCAAGACAAAAAGAACCTAGAAACCACCTCTGAAAACTCCAGCACCCTAAAACCCAGTAACAATGGGTCTTGCTAAGTCACTCAGTTGTCCAGGCTGGACTCAAATTAGCAATCCTCCTGCCTCAGCCTCCCAGTGTGCTGGTGTTATAGGCAGTTGAGTTAGATAGAAATATTACAGGCAGTCAAACAGGGCCAGGCTCTCAAAGGAGCCACTATGGAAAGCGAGATACCCTGCAAATAGAGAGATATACTTGCTGTGGGCCAGACCACAAGACAAAAGATTAAACAAAGACACCCACAAGCCTCCCTAGGGGTGCACATCAGGGATTTTATTCTAAATAGGTAGCAATCACATTGAAGAGTCCCTGACCCAACCCCTTACAGGAAAAGCCCCTGTTCTATATTCATGCCTGCTTGTGGTGTGCCTCGCTTCCCCATTTGATCCCTATTTAATCAATTTTACCTGAACAAGTCTTATTGGCTGACCATAGTTTTGTCCCACCTCATGCCCACCTTGTGATTTCTCACCCCCGACACCTTGGACCTGCCTCACCTCGTGGTTTTGCTCTGTAGAAGTCCCTGGAAAAGGCAGGTTCCCAGGGGTAACCCATGCAGGCCCCCTTCTGTCCCTCTCTCGGAGAGAAGCTTTCTTTCTCTCAATATATTCTGCTCTTAACCTCCGTTGTTCCTAAAATTCATTCTTCAATTTAAAGAACACAAACTCGTCCCAGATTTTGTTCAGGTTGGGAGTTTCTTTCCCCTGTACCACTGGGATTATAGGCCTGAACCACCGGGTGCATCTTACCTCACCTGATTTTTATCTGAACTTCCTTTTTCCTTTTCTTCTATTTTCCTGTCCTGCTCAATTTGAACTTCCCTTCTAATGATTTCTCTTCTGTGGAACTTTGCTTTAGATGAAAGCTTTTATTTGCCAGGTCAAAGAATTTATAAGGCCAGACTCCCCTAGGATGATCACACCATTTCTCAGGTCCTTTTGCCCTCACCTGCCAACTGGATCCTACTGAAGTCCTCTCTGCTCTGGCTGCTGTTCTTGGATTTCCAGAGAAAAGTACTTGCTGTGGGTGAGGGACTTTCCCATTCATGTTCAGGGTCCTCCGATACACTATCGTTTTCCCTCCTTCTTCCTGCCTAAGTGCTAATATCAGTCACTTAGCTTTGGGTTACTGCACATATGGTAGACTGTACATACTGCCTGTGTGTCTTTGGTTACACTATTCCAGTGACAGTTTATCGGATAATTCAAGTAGATTAAAAAGTACACAATCTTTACTCCTCTTTGCAGAATTAGTGACTGGATTCTTTTTTTTTTTTTTTTTTTTTTTAGAAAGGGTCTCTCTTTATAGTCCAGGCTGCTCTTGAACCCGTGATCCTCCTGCCTCAGATTTCCCAGTACTGGGGTTATAGGCATACACCACCACAGCCAGCCAAGACAATGTAATTTGTAAAACTCGTTGACTTTCCTGTGGAACCATGGCTGAAACCTGTTGGTCTAAATACAGATGATCCTTGTTTAACAACCAAGTTGCATTCCTGCATCTATGTTGTTAAAAGAATTAGTCACTAAATGAGGAATTGTATATACTATATGTATTACAATATTCAGAACAATGAAATGATAAAAGGAAGCTCCAATTTGACTTTGCTTTAATTTACATAACTCTTACATGCAGTATTTTAATGAAAAACAGAACATAAAACTATAATATTCTATTGTATAGTATAGTACAATCAATAAAAATTATACTACTGTGTAAATAAGATGTACTTACAAAAAAGATATTAAGGGAACTGTTACCCCCCAGAAAAGGTGGGTCATAAATCCGAACAGTTGTTAACCAGGTAGGTCATTAAGGGAGGAATATCTGTATTAGGCATCATAGCATCAAAACAATTCAATGAAAATTATTTGTTTTGCTTAAGAACACACACTGTCCAATAAGCTTTAAAATAAAACACAGCAGCCACCAACAAAACATCACATTAGCCGGGTTCAGGCAGTGTTGATCCCACACATGTCAGAAAATGCAAAGATGAAAGTTCTTCACAAAACCCAGGATATCTTATGGTATAGCAATGAGCGGGAAAGTGCTCGTGACTAAAACAGATGCAACCCACAGGTGATCTTCAGGAGATCAATAAAGCGTCTAGTCCTGGGTTTCCTCACTTGCCCCTCCCTAGCATCTTAGCAGCTTCCATAAGTTCTTCAAGGTTACACTGGTCACATAGCTACATTTGGGATATGCAACTTTGGCTACTGAATGAAGAAGATTCTGCAGGTCATTGCAAGGGACCAAAGAAGCTAAAATATTAACAGTAATATATCACAGGACCATAAACCTTCTCGACTCTGTAAAAATCACTGGAAATGCCAAATACCCTTACAGTGAGACTGTCACTAATGAAACCGCAGCTCTATCCACCTCCACAGTAAATACTTTGGAGGGTAGAAATGTTAAATGATATAGAAGCAGCTTACTAGCCAGGATTGTAAGACGGTGATTAAACACATGAAACAGCAACAGTGATAATTAATTGTTGAATTGTTGCCTTGGTTCAGAAGTGCACATATGACCCCTGAGAAAATATGTGCACCCATATATGAGACATTTCTATATATCAAAAAGTTTCAGGGCCACGGATATAGCTCAGTGGCATAAGCACCTGCCTGGCAAGTGCAAGGTTCAGGGTTCAATTCCTGACATTAAAAAAAAAGTTTCAAAGGTAACATCACTTCTAAAGAATTTATTTAATTTTTTATACCTGAGAATTTATTTTACTCCAAATTAATCAGCTTTATTATCATCTAAGGAACTGTTGGAAGCAAATAGTCTTTAGAAGTGAGTCCAATGAAAGGTGTGCACTGATAAATTTTTTCTGGTCCTTGGCACAGCTGTTCTGACTGTATCATACGTGATCAACAGGTCTCATAAGACCATGCTCCAAATCCCTCCCTTCCGTATTAAAACAGACAAACCATATATTTTTTGCCTCAATATCCAAAAGATGTCAGGTAGTTTCTTTGTGCGCAGTAGCAGACATTACAGACATATATTGAAGTCGTTGGTCTTTTCACAAATGCTGTGTTTATTTGCACAACAGGCATAGTGACTATGCGTACACTACAACAGGCTGCAGGCACTCATTTAATGACAGAGTCCCAGTCCTGCAACTAGGTCGTTAACTGAATTGGTCACTAATGAGGAATTCCTTATACCATATCCATTACAATATTCAGAACAAGGAAACCGTCAAAAGGAACTCCAGCTTGATGACTGCTTTTATTTGCATAACTCTCACAGGCAGTACTGTAACGGATAACAGAACATAAAACTATAGTACTGTCCTGTACAGCACCAGCAGCAAGAACTGCAGTACTGTATAAATAAGGTACAGTACTGTTTCCAAAAAAGACACTGAGGCTCCATCAAGATGTACAGAACTGTACGAAAAGGGATGGGTCTAAGTCTTACCAGTCATCAAGCAGGGAGGCCGTTACATGAGGGGTATCTGTACTCCAATCACTCCTTGCTATGGCCTCTGTTTTCCAGGCTCGAGTCTCCAGCATGCGCCTCTCCTCTCACTGTCCTGGTCTGCCTTGGTGATCTCACCAACTCCCATGACACCGGCCCCTATCTATTTCAGCATGACCCACAAAGCCCCAATTATATTTTCTGACATCAGACTTACACATAGCCTGTCCAGTCTAATACTCCTTTTGGCTTTCTCCTGGGCAGTGTGGACTTAATTTGTTCAAATTTTCTCCTCTTGCTGTTGCACATCTCCATTACTCTAGGCAGAAACCTGGGAACCTCTCTGGCCCAATCCCCAATCACCATGTCTTCATTTAAAATCTCCATCCTTGGGCTGGAGGTACAGCTCAGCGGGCTAAGTGCTTGCCGCTGAGCACTAGGGCCCTGAGTTCGATCCCCGGTCCCGGAAAAAAAAAAAAAAAATCTCCATCCTCATGTCTCTGAAATCCATTCAAATTATTCTCTTCATTATCTCTGTGGTTGAGAATATCATTTCTGAATTATTATAGCTTATTTTTAACTTCTGTGAATTATTATAATATTCTTTTAAACATTTAAATTGATATAAATATTGATGTATATAGCATGATAATTATATATATATATATATATATATTGTATAACAATCAAATCAGGGTAATTAGCACTTACAGCTCCTTAAACATGATTATTTCACACTGTTGGGAAACTTTGCATTCTCTCTTCTCGTCCTTGAAAACCCATAATCCAATCTCTCCTTCTGTCTCCCCTCCCCTTTACTTCTTAGCCTCCAGTGACCACTCCTATTTGTGTGAAAACAACTTTTTTTATCTTCTATATATGTGTAAGAGGGCTGGGGATATAGCTCAGTGGAATAGGCACCTGCCTGGCAAGTGCAAGGTCCTGAGTTCAATCCCCAGTACCACACACACAAAAAAAACCAAAGTAAACAACAACAACAACAAAAAAACCCAACAGAATGTAAGTGCAAGTCCGCTGGTATGTGTAAGAGCACATGGTTCTTATCCTTCTGTGCCTAGCTTCTTACCCACAACATAATGTTCTCCTATGTTACTGCAGATGACAACATGTCACATTTGATCGTTGCTTTCCTTATGGTCCTGGGGATTGAACCCAGGACCTTTGCATTGAGTTACATCCCCAGTGTACTGTTTTTATTTTAAGACAAGTTCTCACGAAGTCACTAAGTTGCCCAGGCTGGGCTCAAACTCACTATGCTCATGTCTCAGTCTGCCAGAGTGCTGGGATTACAGGCATGTGCTGCCAGGCTGGGTTTTATTGCATTATTCTTTTTTTTTTTTTTGCGGTACTGGGGATCGAACTCAGGACCCTGCGCTTGCTAGGCAGGCGCTTATTCTACTGAGCTATATTCCCAGCCCTATCGCATTATTCTTAACTGGTCATCCCAGTGCACTTTTTTCAGAACAACTAAAACCTTTGTTGTCATCTCACCCATTATTTACATTTGATAATGAGTGAGCTAGTTCTTTTAGAGAACAAGACATGTATTTAACTTAATAGTAAAATGTATTTACTTTTACCAGTGGTACACCATAAGACAGACCTAAGCCCTGCTACCTTTGAGCTTTTAACAACCAGACAACTTTATTTGTTCTGAAAATTAACTTTCCTATGATGTCAGTGTTCACAGCACAATGTCTTCTGTTCAACTGGTCCTGCCTGGCCTCAGCACTTCCTGGGCCCTCTCCACAAATTCGAAGCACAGTTCGTTTCTCCAGACCTAAGAGTGTCAGGGCAGGCACAAGAGCAGAGGTTACAAGAAAAACTGGACCTCCGGAACAGAACTTTTTTTTTTTAAAGAGAAAAAAACCAAAATTTCAAAACAATAGGTGAGTAACGATGGTTAATACATTGCATATTGTTATCTTTAAATTAGTTACTCAGAGTACAAAACATAAGCATTTAATTGTCCAAACAATATAAGCACAAACCTTTCTTTTCAGTGAATTAAATCAGTAGTCTATCTTAACTTATATACGTATATATCTTTTCCCTTTCTCCCCATGCCAGTTTCGTTCTCCTTTTGAACAGTTTCTCTCCATTTCGCAGTATCTATTGTACATTTTGGATTTTATTTACTCTTTCAGCCTCACTCTAGGGAGACAATAGGACGTTTACACATGTCAGCCTGATTTAGTTCACTGAGTATGGTCTCGAGTTGCACCCATTTACCTATGAGAGCAGGTAAAAGTGGGAGCAGAGCTTTAGTGCGTATTCCATCCCTAGCCCTCACTGATCACTGGCGTCCTGACCCAAAGCTTGATGCCTTGGGCAGATTCCAACTCCTGGCGGGGTCTAGAACCCCGCCTTCTCATCCGGCCCCACATCCTTGTCCTGGACCAGCCCCCTGACACGGCTCACACACGTGGCGATCCCGCCCCCAAGACCAGTCCCGCCTCCAGGACCCCCCTCCCTCATCACTTTGTCTAGTTCGCCCCTCTCCGCTGTGGGCGCTCATCCACTCAGCGACCCCTTCTCCTCAGTGGTCCGGCCCTCGAGCCCCGCCCACACCGGCGCTCACTCATTCCCCCCCCCCCCCCCCCCCCCCCCCCCCCCC